>JAQZBX010025285.1:14967-29754 GCA_029593785.1 Cabassous unicinctus | reverse complement strand
GAGACTCAGAAGAAAAAAAAAAGGAAACTAAACTAATAATAAAATATAATTAGCAAAATGGGACCTTTGAAAAAAATGGGAAAAAAAACACAAAAAACAAATAAAATCCTTTTTTTTAAAAGAAATTATTCTTTTTTCCTTTTATCATTGTAATATCGGATGTCCAGTGTATCGTGAAACCTTCCCCATCTCATTCCCCAGTGTCTCCGAAATTTCAATTTAATTTTCAGAGAAGTTTTAGGTCACAGCAAAGTCAAACACGGAATACTAGAGACTCTCACATACCCAACCTCCCTCCCGCTTCCCCACCCCATATTAAAACCTTTTTTTTTTTTAAATGGATGATATCATTGTTATAACTGTAATACAGATAGTAAAATATAGCAACTAAAATTTTTCAGTGGTTTACAGTATAATTTACAATTTAGACTGTACAGTTTAATAATTTTTGATGATATTTACCATGTCCTGTGTCCATTAATGTAAGGTAGTGAAGAGTATTTCCCATGACCATTACATAGCCCATTTGATCTTTTTAAGTTCTGACATAGTAAAAGTGCTAATGGAGACAATGGGCTCTGATTAATATCTGGAAAGGTAGTTTCTGACCATTTGTATTATAGATGTCTATTAATAAACTGACAGTTCTTGGAGAATAAGCCATTGCAAATAAAATTTAGTAGAATGCGGAAGACTGACTCTTTTACCCAAACTGCCTTCAGTTTCTTTATTATGAAGAATATTGATCATAAGATCCAACTTGATTTGGCCAGTCATACTATTAAGGAGTAGCCTCATAAATGTCTCCAGACAGTCAATCTCACTTATGATAAATTAGACTTCTGCTGTAAAATTCTCTAAGGTAAATAAATACTAAGTAAATATTGTGATCTGCTTCCTTACCCTAGGCCTGTAAATACAACTCAGAAAAATTCATGTACACATTATCATGTTGTGTCCAAATCTGCATTTTGTTTCTGGACACTCACAGCATTTTTATTTTAATACAGTTATCAGACCAAAAGGAATTTGGTCAAATGTTGCCACCAATTTAGTGTTCTCATTTAAATTTTTAAAATATTTCTTAAATTACCATAGAGTAAAATTGACTTTCGTGTGTGTGTAGTTCTAGGAATTTTAATACATGTGAAGATTCACGTAACACCACCGTGATCAGGTGGTGACACAGAATACTTGTGTCACCCCAGAACACTCCATTGTGCTATTCCTTTTTAGCTATCTTTCCTCCTACAGCAACCCGTGACATTCACTGATCTGTTCTCCATCACTATAGTTTTGTCTTTCTGAGAATGTCATGTAGATGGTATCATACAGAATATAATCTTTTGAAACTGACCTCTTTTACTCAGCATAATGCTTTTGAGATTCATCCAGTTTGTTGCATGTAGCTTGTTCCTTCTTATCGCTGAGTAGTAGTCCATTGTATGTGTATGTCACAGTTTGTTTATCATTTTATCCACTGGAGGACATTTAGGTTGTTTCCAGTTTGGGGCAATTATGAATATTAACATCTGTGTACAGGTTTTTGTGTGAACATAACTTTTATTTTGCTATAGTAAATATCTGGGAGTGGGATTGCTGGATTACATGTAAGCGTATTTGTAACTTGATAAGAAACTGCTAAAATGTTTTCCAGAAAAGCTGTACCATTTTGCCTTCTCACAGCAGTGTATGAGAGTTTCAGTTGATCCACAGCCTTGTCAGCATTTGGTATTGTCAGTATTTTTTAATTTTAGTCATTCTAATAGGTGTGTAGCAATATCTAATCATGTTTTTAATTTGTATTTCTGTGACGCCAATGATGCTAAGTATCTTTGCATGTGCTTATTTGACATCCATATATCCTCTTGGTGAAATGTTTGTTCTTTTGCCTGGTTTTAAATTGGGTTCTTACTGTTGAATTTTGCGAGTATATTCAGAATACAAGTCCTTCATTAGATATATGATTTGCAAGTATTTTGCCACAGTCTGCAGTTTACTTTTTTTCCATTTTCTTAACTGTTTTTCACAGAGCTAGAATTGGCAATTTTGATGAAGTCCAATTTGCCAGTTTTTTCTTTTATGAACCATGCTTTTGGTTCATGTCTACGAACTCTGCCTAATCCCAGATCACAAAGGTTTTCTCCTAAAAGTTTTATAATTTTATGTTTTAAACTGACCCATTTTGAGTTAATTTTTGCATGAGTTATGAGTTTAGGTCAAGGTTCACATTATTGCATAAGATGTCCAATTATTCCAACACCATTTATTGAAAAGACTATCCTTTTTCCATTGTCAAAAATCAAATGACTATATTTGTTTAAGATGGTGCATCCCAGTATCTCTTG
The DNA here is from genome assembly GCA_029593785.1 of Cabassous unicinctus. Taxonomy (NCBI): domain Eukaryota; kingdom Metazoa; phylum Chordata; class Mammalia; order Cingulata; family Chlamyphoridae; genus Cabassous; species Cabassous unicinctus. Next base: position 27,406 of record JAQZBX010025285.1, on the reverse strand, counting down.
AGCCTCATTGTTAAATTGGGATTGTATATCGGTGCAATGGTCTATTGTTTTGGTTTCTATTGGATCATAAGTCTCCATAAAGAGTGGATGGTGTATATTTGCTTTTGATGCTGTTAAGTTCTATGGCTCTGCCTGTGGATGTTTTACAGTACCTGCTGTATTTATCAAGTAAACATGTTACTGAGAACCACCCACTGGCTGTTTTGCTGGGTTTTGCAGCTCCAAGAGGGACTACTGAATTGCTACAACTACACACCCTGTAAGTTTCTGCATTTTCCAGGAACTTTAGGTTAAATGATAGAGATGATCTATTTAACCGACTAGATACCATGCATCAATTTTATTTTGCTAGTGATAATCAGGGGATAATCCATTTACCATGATATTGGATGTTAACGTTCAAATGTGTTCTGCCCTTTTTAAAAACAGTGCTTTAGATTTTAACAAGGGGAAAGGAGAAAGAAAACTAGCATTTGTTGTGTGTGTACCATAAGAGTTACTTTCCATGTATTATTTTCCATAATCCTCTCAATGAGTCTCAAAGCAACATTAGGATACCCATTTCAGAGATATTTATGTCCAGAAAGATTAAGCAGCTTATGTCACATAGGTTAGAAATGGGGGATCTGATATTCCAGATATCAAACTGTTCAAACTGTATAAACACTACTATCCTTTCCCCAAGTTTTATTAAATTTATACCTAAGCATTTCATTTTGTTTGGAGTGATTGTAAATGGTATTGTGTCTTTAACTTCATTTTGCATATGCCATTATTAGCATATAGGAATGTGACTGATTTTTTTGTGTTGATCTTGTATCCCACAACCTTGTTGAACTCACTTATTAGTTCTCAGAGGTTTTGTGGGGTTTTTTGGTAGATTTCTTGGGATTTTCTACATAGACATTCATGTCATGTGCAAATAGAGATGGTTTTGTATTTTCATTTCTGATCTGTATGACTTTTATTTACTTATTTTACTTCACTATTGTGGCCAGAGCTTCCAGTCAATGTTGAATGAGTCATGAGAGTAGACATCCTTGTCTTACAGGGAAAATGCTCAAGGGGAAAGCATCTAGTCTTTCTCCATTAAGTATAATGTCAGCTGTAGGGTGTTCTGTTTATTTCTTTGTTTCTGGAGATACTCTGTATGAAGTTGAGGAAGTTCCCCTTTATTCCTAGTTTGCTATGAACTTTTACCATGGATGGATGGTGGATTTTGTTAAATACTTTTTAAAGATATAGGTCTTTGATCATAACAAAAAAAAAAAAATTGTAAAGGCTGTGAGGCAATGGTTTTTGTAGCCTCTGAACCACCTTCCCTAAAGAAGGACATGCAGCAACTGTAGGTGGTGTGCTCTGATCTTAGCTGTTTCTTCCCTTTCAATAACTATCTCACTATATTGTGTGTCATTTTATTTTCTCAGCCTCTCAGGAACTGGTCTATTTTCCATTTTCTCTGACAAATGCAAAAGGACTTTTTAATTTAAAAGATTTTCCACATTCAGAGCTCCCAGGTTTTCCCACTCAAGTCCTGTTTCTAGTTTGAGAAACATGTCTGGTTCAGGGTGGTAGTGAAGGATACATTAAGGAATCTAGACCTCCTTGCCTTAGATGATCTCACTGCTCACTGTTGGGGTCCTCTAGGGTAACTCCCTCAGCTGACTTGCCCACAATGGTGTGCTAACGAAGGTTTAATGCCAGCTCTTGGTGGGTGGAAAGTACTGATTTATAGCATTTATTGATTTCCAGGATGTAAATATTCCCAACAAGACTGATTTTAAGCTATCAACACGAGGTTTCTGAACACGGAGGTGGGTAGAGATGTACACAATTGGCTTTCACGGATAGTACCAGTTGTGCTAGAACATCATTTATACATAACAACACAACACTGGTGTCAGCCACCCCTGACGCAAATTGCCCCAAGAACTTAATTTCCCAGACTATTATAGAATAGGCACATTCTTTTTCTCCAGTGTTCTTGAAAGTACGCAAAGGACAGGATAATCGGTCAGCCCCAGAGGAATGGAGCTTAATAAGCACTGTGTGTATGTGTGTGTATGTTCACATAAACACATGTACATACATGCATAATTTTTGGTGTGTATCAATAGTTAATTCCTTTTTATTGCTGAGTAGTATTGTATAGTAAGAATGCACTAGTTTGTTTAGCTCTTCTACTGTGAAAGGACATCTGTGTTGTTTCCAGTTTGGGCTATAATGATTAGAGTTCTGTGAACATTGAGGTACAAGTCTTTGTGTGGACATGAGTTTTCATTTCAAGCAGTATATTTTCAGGGGGCAGAATTGCTGTGTGAGTCATAGTGTAGTCTCAGGGCCAGATGGCCTGGGTAAGTCCAGCTCTGCTGGGCATTAGCAGTAGGAGCTTGGGGGAAGGCCTGTCACCCCGTGTGCTCAGATTTATCATTTGTCAAATGGGGATAATGATAATGTTTACCTCAGATTGTTGTTACAAAGATTAAATGAGATAGTATGTGTGAAGCACCTAGAAAAATGCCTGGCACATAGTAAGTGCTCAATACAGTATATATCTCTTATTATCATCATCAGCCATCCACATATTGGAAGGGCAGGAGCGTCACAGGGCTTATTCTCTATCTTTAAGGACCATTTGCTTCACCACAATCTTGGCTCTCCCTTCTTTGTGCAGGCATGTAACCCTTGGGGTGGGTGACTCCTCAGCCCAGCCGCATGGCTCCCATTCCCTGGAATTCTAACTAATACACTAACTTCCAGTCCCTCCAGACTCGGCACCAGATCCTTTCTCAGGACTGACCCTGCACACACCTCACACATCATGGAGGAAAACAGAAGCCAGCCAACCAACCTTCAAGGTGTGCCCTGGGTAACAGCTCTCCACCGCCGCCTGCCACCCCATCTGCTCCACTTCCTCTCTTCCCCCAAACCCACAGGACATGCAGTCATCACAGGCCACCCAGCTTGGGCTCAGCTCTTCACTTGCTTGTCCCTAAAGCCCTGGGTGTTTTCTGCAAGGGGAGGGGAGCTCTTTCTTGACAGTGGTATCCACACCTTGTTCACTTTCCACATCCTCTGGCGGGCTTCCCTCTTCAACCTGTCCAGACTCACTTTCCTTTGGTACCTCCTTTAACTCGGGGGTTTGGGTTTTCCCTTCACACAGCAGGGTGCATTCTTTACATACATGGGTGCTGTGCTTCACCCAGACCTGGCCTCATTCCCGCTAGCCAGAAGCTTCTTAAGCCTGAAGCTAAGGAGCACATTTGTATCCCGGTAAGACCCAGTAGAGCGCCTTTATACATATCAGTATTTATTAAATGAATGATTGAACAAATGATGACTGTCTTGAAAGCAAGTGGGGAAATGTCCCGCTAACACGGATCCCTGCTGCATCCCAGGGATCCAGCTCTCTGCTGGAAAGTTGGCCCATAATCCTTGCAGTACTCCTTGGCTGCTGATTTTCTAACTGTGACTTTATACCTGTTTCATTTTACAATATTTATTGGGAAAGCACTTCAGCTGCTTATTATACTCAGATATCATCCATGACAAGCCATTTTCCTTGAATTAGCCCAGTGAGAAATATTTCTAAAGGCGTTAAATGAAATCATCCAGACTCTTCCTGTGGCCAGCTGGACCCGGCAGCCCTGCTCAGTCCCCGGGTTTGAATACCGAGTGGTTTGTGTTTTCAGTCTATTCCAATCAGCAAAACTGCTGCTAATTCTCACACTAATAAATGGTGATTTAACAAATTCTACCATGTCAAAGAAACAGGTGAAGTAGGATGGTGTAGAGCCTGGCTCATAGGAAGCAGCCAGTCAGTGCTAAGGATGGAAATGTTGGATACTACTACCAAGAATTGTTACCAAAAGATAACACCAAAGAAAGGTCAGGGCTGGCAGGGGAAAAGATTTTCAAGGGTTGATAGAAAATAAGGTCATAGAAAACATTATTTTATTGAAAATTAGGAATAAGGATGCTGAGAACATAATAGAAAGTCACTTTGCTAAACATTAAAAGAATAAAAACTGAAGAGTTAGGGGAATTGATAGAAAGCTAAATGGACAATGTGCATTTTGTAAAGTGCTTGAAACCTGAGTCACTTGCCTATGTACTTACCATGGAAAATTTCACACTTTTACTCAAGTAACATTGTTGGAAAACGCTGTTCCGAAAACTTTGAGATCCACTGAAACACCGTCTCCAACAACGTGGTAAGTGGGAAATTGTGATTACATCCTCTCACAATGATTTCAGAGGTTGAATCATCACAATGATTTCAGGAGTAAGTGCAGAAATCCCCATTGAAATCTGAAATTATGAAATACATACCACATTGCTCTGTGGTTTCATCTTGGCCGTGAAAGACCTCCTGCGATATTTTCACGATGTCTAAACTTGGGACTTGCGTAGGGAAAATTCCACTCTCTCCAAGATCAGAATCCTTTTCACAAAATACCTTTACTTGGCTTCCTAATGCCACTAGATTTTTACTTTTGTTTTTAAATATGAAAACTTTATCTTGACCAGCCTTAAACTAAGTTAGTGTTGGTTTTATTAATGCCTTTTCAAGGTACTGCTTTGCTAATATTAATTTTGGATGTATCTTTCTTTCCTAACTTAAGTTTATAAGCCTAGAAATAGACTCTTAGAGCAGGCTGCTTCTTGATGATTATCTTCTATTCCTGAGTGGAAAGAACACTGACTCTTACACAGTCTGTGAGCAGGATGGGGATGAGCTCGGTGGAATGAAAATGCAGCACAGTCTTGCCAGTCCTTCCAGAAAGCCTGGGTCATGAGCTGAGAAAGAGACATGGATGAGCTTTATTAGAGTAACCTTGAAGGACGAGCCAAATGAATGAGGTTAACTGCAGCGCAGAATTTCCTACTGGGATGGCTTTCAAAGGTGGTGGCCAGAAGACAGCACTTGCGGACGCCCTGGGGAACAGAGAAACGATGGCACCAGCCTGGAGCAGCACACATTAATGAGGGCCGGTGGAGACCATGAGTTTGGATTTGATTTTGCCCTGGGTCAGAGGAAGCAGCATGAGGGGATGATATCTCCCCATCTCCATGCAGCAAAAAAGGAGACAGGGTTTCACTCTCGTGAAAAGCTACAAAGAAAAGATATGTTTGTTTTAGAAGTAGACCTCTGAGGTAGCTTAAGGAATTTTTCAATAAATAGATCCCGAGCAGTTATAGTAAAGCAAGATAATTAGCAAACCTTCCTAGGTAACAGTCATAATTAGAAGGAAAATCCTAATTTCCCCTCTGATTTTTTGGTTGGGTTAAGCTAATTATATTTACCTTTTTAACTCATAGAAAAATACAGTAACTATTTTTTAAAATCAGGAAAACAAGTAAATAAACAACAATAAAAATCCAGAAGCATTTTTTTTTAGAAGTTGGCCCGAATGCAGTTTTTAAATGAAAAAAGGAAAAAACAGGGATCTTTAGAGTTGATCTCAGTGGATTGAAATTAACAGGACCTTACCTTTTAGACACTTACATATCATAGCAACGTATTATTTAGCACAATTTTCTTCTTTTAGATTTAGAAGCAGTGCTTAAACAGAATTGCTAATTGACACAGTGAAAAACAGTTTATGGCATATTTTATTTTTCATTGCTATAAAACTGGTTGAAAATAATGAGGCTCATGAAAGGATATGACCTGGACCATAAAATGTACTTATTAGAGATGTTTGATACATCACAAAGGGGAGATTCTCACTTCTTAATAAGTGTAAGACACTGCGAGTCTAGCAAGATCTAAAGGGGTGTGGCAGGTCTCCTGGCAGCCAGCCTGTGGCTCTGTTCCCTCTCTCTCCAGGTGACAAGAAACAGTGTGTTTCTGATCACCTAGCCTGCCTTGTGTCTCCTGTTATTTAGTGTCCAATCTGGTGTCCAGACACAGTGAAGCTGTATGTCAGGGTAAGAACAAGATCCTTTATAGGGTTCCTGTCAGGGTTCTGACAGACCATGAAGACAGGAACAGTGTCCCCTGAATTAGAGCTGCTGGGTCCAGGCCAAAAGTTCCAGCCCCCAGGGCCAGGCTGGTGCAGCAACCTACTTCACGTATGCACTCGCTGATTTGGCCTTTTGTTTGCTCATTCCTCAAATGTACTTGGCACATCTATAATGTCTCAGGCCCTGGTTAGTGCCTTGTGAACTCACTAGTGAACACAGCAGACAGGGCCTCCAGCTTCCTGGAGCTGGCCGGCAAGGAAGGAAATATGCCAAATGCTTCCAGGGGGAGTACAGAGCACAGTGGGAACACGGAGCAGAGGAAGACGCCAATGATGGGTACTGGTCGCAAGACTGATGTCCAGAGGGAAAGAGGGAAATGGGCCAAGGAAGTACAGGCCACTGAAACCGCAAAGAGCTATGGATGAGCTGAGAGCCCCACAGGGAACAGGGACCCAAGGACAGGTTAGAGGCTGCCAGAGCTGGGACCTTTGAGACCAGGGTCAACTGACTGAGGCCACAGCAGGCCTGTCCCTTGGATAGGGTAACTGGGCAGGCTTGTAAAATTTCTAATTTTAACAATATCCCAATGGTCCAATGGAAGATGGCAACAGTACAGCCTCCTTTTAGATGTGTTCCCGTGGCAGCTCCTAATGCTGGTTGAATTGCCTGGGAGCCCCACACCTTTCTGGGGTTGCCCCTAACCCTAGTGGTATATAGTGGGTGCAATAAGGGGTGGGTTTTGCTCATGTTTGGAACAAAACCCATCTACCTTGCCACCACAAGGTCACAAGAGCAGTACCTTTTCCTGCCATGCAGCCAGCTGCCTTCTTAGAAAGAAGCTGTGGAAGGGAGATGAATATGAAAGATGGAGCATTTTGCCAAACAAAGAATATTATCCTTAGGGGCTGATTCACATTATGGGATTGGACTGAGATTATGGAATTGGACTAAATTAGTTTTTCCCTACTAAGTGGTGAATGACTTCACTTCTGAGGAAGATCAGATAAGTAATAGACAAAATAAAGAAGACATATTTCTTTGTATGTATGAATGTAGATAATTTTGTAATCCTACAACTTGTATAATATAAAATGTATGCGTTGCTTTAAATCATAATTTAGGTCTATATTTAGTAACTTAGAAAGCTGTCCATGATACATGAAAGTGGAAAAAAGCAGGTTAAAAAACGTTAAATATAATTTGATTTTGTTTATGTAAAATTGTATGTGCATGTGTGTACTCATGCATAAAATGAAGTTTGAAAAGATGTTCACCAAAATGTTAACAAAGGTTATCTCTGGGTGTTGATACCATGTCACTTTTTTTTTTTTTTTTAACTTTCTCTTTCATACTTTTCCATATTGCCTCAATATATTTGAACAATGTGAAAGTTTTGTTTTTATAGACGATATTTTCATTTTGAAATTCAAAATTAAAACTTTTAGGAATTGGGTCATTATTTACTAAATTCCCTCTGGATTATTTTTTTTGTTGGATAGGAAGCCAAAATACTTTGGTGAGATGCTTCCTGATAACGTCCCACAGATATGTGACCTATCACTTCCCCATAGGAGGAAAATATCTTTCTTAGCTATTATTGTGGTAGATGCTCTATAGAGTGCTAAGACACTGACTCTTTTTGTATAATGAATTCCTAGGAGGACCAAAGGGACCAACTTGTGAAAGTTGTTGCTCTCATCTTAATTTTTTAAAGGTATAGGATAAAGGTTGGATAATTCACAAAGAAAGGAAGAAGTGAGAATTTGAAACGTCCTGCTCTTTGGGTAAGGAATGACATGGGATGGGTTTAATTTGCTTCCTAACCCATTCACATTTATTATCAGGAATTTGGAGGTCAGCACAAGGGTATAACCTTTCCAATGAATATTGCATGCCAAGCTGTCAGCAGCTGGTGTTTTGGAGAGCCTTCTGGGAATTGGTGGTGCAACACAAAGACATAATCAAAAGCAGCGTGGAATTAAGTATGTGAGAGCACCATCCTCTTCTCTCTCGGCTTGGGTAGCCAAAAGCACATTTATTCAGTGACAAGGAAACATTGTGTAACATATCCAGCTTGCCATGGATATCCTGCTATAAAGTTACAGGATATTGGAAGGAAATGGCTTTTTAATCTAAAATGTGTTTAGAGTTCCTAAACTTGGTTTAGCGTCTTTAGATTGGATTTTCTAGAAGAGTCAGCTCATTTCTGGTTCCTGACAGACTTCAGTAGTAACAGTGATAGCTGCCATCTGAGGGGCACGTATGTGCTGGGGAACTTTATATACCTCATCCCTAATTCACACAGGAACTCTGCAAGGTAATATCAATGACCCCATTTTACAGATGTAATAGGACGGTAAGTTTACTCACACAACACTCAGATTTACAAAGACAATGTAGACTCTGCTTTCTCTAGCCGCCCTGCTGGATAGCACAAAACCTAGTCTTGTCAATTAGCAACATCTCCATCTCTTCTGTTTTATAGCCACTTTCCTATTTATATAGCGAAGGTTTCCTAAGTTCCCCATCAGGGCTGTTTTTAAACAGTCTCTTTCAGATGACTCAGCTTCCCTTGGTGATCCCACCAACTTGCCGCCTTCCCCACGCTTCCCTTCTCACCCTCAGTCCTCGGTGTCCGCAGGATGTACTGGGATTCCACAGAGTCTGTGGATGGGACTTCTTGACACTCACTGTTCTCTGCCAGCCGTGGCTGCTCTGGTCCACGGCATGGCTGGGTGGCCTGGGAGGGTAAATGGACCCATCCGGTCTTCTGGGGGGGAGGGGGTGACACATGACTGGCTCTGCTGGAGTCTGGTCATCCTCCAGGACCTGAAGTCTGCACCCGGTGGCCACTCAACACCTGTATGTCTCTGTGATGGGGTGCAGGAAGCTTCTGGATCCCATGTGCCAAGCACAGGCCATGAGAAGACAGGAGGGCAGCCTTGGCCCACCTGTCTGGGGAGGACGTTGCCCTGATTCTCCTTTCTATGTCTTCTCCCCTCCATGCTGGGAGGGACCAAGTCTTCCACTGTCTCGCTGCCACTCCAAAAGCATTCCCCCTTGGCGTGTACCATCTTGCCCCCTGAGAACGCTACAATCTAGTCCAGTGGTCTTCAAACTCTCTCCCTGTGTACCCCCTCAAAAATTCTGGAACACTGTGATCTTTTCACATTGAGAGCAGATGTTTTTCATCTAAATTAAATAGTTGCAAAGGATGTAATTTCCTGCATATTGTAAATATTGACATTTAAAAATAAAACTGTTATATCATTCTTTTAAGTTTATTCAGTGGAATCTAAATATCATAGTGATTTAATATCCACGGTTCAAAAAACACATGAACAAGCCCTTTTTTAACAGTTGGAAGTTTTACAATGTTTCTTTTTTACCTTGAAATTGTATTTCCATTTCACTTCTCCTGCAGTACTTTATCCAAATGTAATATATTTTTATGCTTGAAAGTCTTTTATTAATCACCCTATCATTCTTGTCTTCACCCAAGTATGTATATAAATTGAAGTTTTTAAATTATTCCTTTTTGCCACCACAGCACTCTGTTAGAAAATTTATTACAGGTTAAGTTCTCATTACAATTATTATTAGTATACAATTGATCAAAGCAATGTATATATGTATACATATTACACATTTTATGGTTAATTATTAAACATAAAAATAATTGGGCTGGAAATATATCTCTTAATAAAATGAATGGGAGGGTTATTACGGGAATTCAAATAGGCTTTGTAGGTACCCACATTTTAAGCTGTCCTCTTGTTTGGTGCTGGGAGGTTTTTGCACTTTAGGTGTAAGATTTGAGGTAGGTGCCTTCCTTAGAGTTGGTTGGCCTTTCTTTGTACCATGAGGGAAGCGCAATTGTGAGGGTAGGAAAGGGTAGCATATAGAGCTGCACAGGCAGAACGGAACATTGATTCTCTTAGAACTTTCCAGGCCAGGGAGTCTTGGGAAATGAGAAGTTCCTGGAAGGTTGAAGACCACTGTTGCCCAGGCCTGCCTCTCCGTGTATTAAAACAGAAGTTGCCCCCCAGGCCCCACCCTCTCCATATCTGAGACAATAAACCTCATATAAAATGCTAGGGCTGAGAAGGCAGCAAGAACATACAATTTAGGAGAGAAATAAAAGTCACTGGCTTAATAACTTCAATATATTACCTGTACCATAATGGCGAGGAAATTAAGACCTGGAGAAGTTAAAATAACTTGCATAAATAGAGTTAATTGGTGGCAGGGCAGGAATCTGTATTCTAGTCTGAAACCCATCCTCTTTATGAGAATTTGGTTTCAAAACAAACTCATGGAAGGGTGCATCAGAATTATCTGAGTCTCCCTAAAATGATTTAATATTCCTGGGCACCACCTTCAGTGGGTGTAGAGGTGGGGCCTGAAAGTATTTCTTTAAGAGCTCCCCAAATGATTCTGAAGCTGGGTCAGGGTTGAGCAGAGAAGCACAGAGAGCAACCCCCCTCCCCCCATCCTCCATACTCTACACTCAAGTGAGAGGATTTTGGCAGAAAGTTGGAGGCCTCCTAACAGGGAGTGGATGTACAGCCAGGCAGGCACCTTCTTTATTTATTGGTTGTTTATTTTCAGCCTTCAGGCGGCCCGGCTTTGAAGCCTGAAGGTTAGGGGAGTCTTGGGTCATATGGATTTCAGGGGATATCAGGAAGGGGCAGGGAGCGTCCTTTTTTTCTGGCAACTTCTGTACAGGGCTGCTTTGAAGGCACTTGCCCAGGACCCTGGGGTTCTCTTGCTGATTGCCCATGCTAAGCTCTGTGGCCCTTGCAAGCCTGCCGGGAGCAGATTCAAGGTCTTGGGATGACAGGTTGCCATCTCTCTCCAGCCTGGGGAACGGCCTGTTGTAAATCACAGCTCCTTGGTAAATTCAGCTTGAGGACATCCTCAGCACCTGCTGGCAAGGCAGAGTTTTTCCTTGTGCTCCTGTCTGGGACCCTTCCCACGTTGCGTTTCCTCTACCGCTGTTGTGACTTTGACTGACCTCCAAACGAATTACCCACCCGCAGGACAGCTGGGAGGGAGTGCTCAATTGTATACTGACAATCTTTCGAGATTTTCTTTCTGGGCTGAAAGAACTTGAGGAAAATCGGTGTGGTCAACAGTCACCCAGATCCAAATCCCGTGCTTGATTCTTCTCTCGGTAAAGCTCGGTTTGGGAGCACAGGGTTCAAACGTGCCTCTTTCTAGCAAGGCGCTGCTCAAAACAGCTTTCATATCCAGCAGGGCCAGAGGGTGAGTATTAAAGGGAGGGACCCTAAGCCTATTCATCATAGTGTTGTCACTTGAAAGGAAAACAAGCTTTATTTCCTCTTGCCACGGGGCCCAGGTGGCTGCCAATTGAGTTACTAAATTTCTATCTGAAAAAGTTTGCTCAATACTATAGCCGTAGGGGGAAATCCTTAATGGGAAACAGTGACAGAGCAATAAATATCAGGCTGTGGCTCTTGCCTGGACACCTGACTCCAACATTGATGCTGCCATACGTGTTTCCTTGTCTTTTTCTGGAGACTTTCCCTGGGCCTGGGAATCGCAGGGATCCTCTCAACAACACGTCAAGGCGTCCATTAGGGCTGTGCTGCCCGGCGCTAGTGAGGCCCAAGCTCTGGAGCAAAGCTCTACCCCGCCCTCCTCATCAACCCAGTTTCACTCTCTCTGCCAATGGCAATTGGCTCATGAGAAATCCTATTAGGGGATTTTTTCTTTCTCTCTCTCTTAAAACACACTCACTCCACACCTCGTAAAATTTGAAGAAAGGTGCAGTAATGGCCTGGCGGACATTTATCCAGTGAGACAAATTTTCCATTGTGAAAGTGACTTCTTCTCAATTTAGCTCCACTGTAGAAGGCACTGAATCCCTTACCTGACTCCTGAAAGTTACTAAGATGGGACATGGAAATAGAATTGGCCCCTTGGACTTCATACCGGCATTTCATTGGGGACACTGAAATTCATGGCATGTCAAAAATTTTAATGGGAGATTGCAGAAAAATAAGGAAGTTTCAAGGTTTGAACAGTTAAAGCTATGATTTCCTTAAAAGCATGAGGCATGGATCTAGTGGTCATTTTTTTTTAATCTACCCAGCAACAATTCTCCTTCCTCAAAGGGAAGGGGAGGATATATATGTAAGGATTTATTCTCATCCTTAAGGAATAGCTTAATTTCAGGTCTTTTGCCTAAAGATAGGGAAGCAACCTCTGATCACAGAGAATAATCACTGTCGCTAACATCACGGGAACTAAAGACATAACTGCTGATGCCTTCCACTCCTCCAGGAGAACAGCTGTCACCAGTGTCTTCCAGAATGCCCAAAGCAAAGAGTATTCTTCCTGACTTCTTTGTATCATTAGGCAGTGGTACTTTCATTCATTCTGTCATTCATTCATTTATTCAATAAAGTATTGTTAAAAAATTATGAAAAAAAAAAAAAAAAAA
>JAQZBX010025285.1:0-14867 GCA_029593785.1 Cabassous unicinctus | reverse complement strand
ATTGTACAGTCCAGTGGAGAACAGATAGCTGGTGGCTCAAACCAAGACCCAGGTGTTACCACTGTAGCAAGAGGCACATAGATTTGTGACATATTTTGAAGACATAATTAGTAGAACTCATTGAAGAATTGGAAATGGAAAGATGGTCCCCTAATTTCCCACCAAAACTGTTTCGAGGATGTAGGTCTTAATTAGTCAGCTAAAGGGGTGCTAATGCGAAATACCAGAAATGGGTTGGTCTTTATAAAGGGTATTTATTTGGGGTAGAAGTCCACAGATACCAGGCCATAAAGCATAAGTTTCTTCTCTCACCAAAGTCCATTGCCATGTGTTGGAGCAAGACAGCTGCCGACGTTTGCCAGGGTTCAGGCTTCTTGGGTTCCTTTCTTCCCGGGGCTGCGTTTCTCTCCAGGCTTAGCTCCTCTGTTTCCTCCACAAGGTCAGCTGCAGACTATCAGGCAAACGGCTCGCTTCTCTTCTCCTGGGACCTTCTCTCCAACATCAAAACTCCAACATCAAAAATGCTTCTCAAAAACTGTCCCCTCTGTCCTTTGCCTTGCCTTTTATATTCGATTCTCCCACCCACCAAGGGGTGGGGCTCAACGCCCTACTGACGTGGCCCAGTCAACGCCCTAATCATAACTTAATCATGCCCAGATTAACAGATCAGTTTACAACCATGATCCAATTATATTTTTGGAATTCATAATTACATCAAATTGCCAAACGGCTGCAAGGTCCATTCCCTGAGATGAGGCAGAAACAGATTTTTTTTCTTCCTGGCATTCTAACCATTCTTTTCTAGTTTTTCTTTGTAGGCTTCTTTTACATTGTAAATCCTTAAAATATTGATGTTCTCAGGTGACTTGTCCTTGGCCTCCTTCTCTCCTTCCCGAGTTATTTCTTTCACATCTACAGCTTCACCACCACCTACTTACCTATAAAGCAGAAAACTCTCAAAGCATGTAGACAACTCCAGCCTGTCTACTTAGCTCCACATTGATAGTTCCCACCAAATACTAAGCATTTTCACCTGTTTTTTCTTAAGCATTTGAAAATTAACATGTTAAAAATTGAACTTCTCCTCCACCCATCCCTCACTACCCTGCTACTGTCCCCCAACTTGTCCTGCTCCTCTGTTTTCCTACCTTGGTCATTGGACCACCGGCCCACTGGTCACCCAAATCAGCATCCTGGGAATCATTTTAGATTGTTCTTCCTCTCGCTGCGTTCCTCTTCTCACTACCTTTTATTGACCCTCTAGCTTACGTATTTCTTGTCTTGGTCCTCTGCTCTTCATTTCTCCCTCCAGTTGCATAGTTCAGGTCCTCATCATTTCTCATCTGGGCATCTTAATACCTCCCAACTCTTCCCTCTGTCTCAGTCTTGATCCCTCCAACCATGCTACTACCAGAACCATTTTATTCTTCCCATTAAAGCTGTTAGGAGAGTAACCACCTCCATCAAGACAGACCCTTTGCACTGAGTTTAAAATCATCCGTTACCTAATTCTTGACAATAACCGTGGGCTTATCTCCCCACATCACCCTTTATGGAAGTTGCTCCTATATTTTCCTTAATACCTGCCTTATGCCCTTTCTTGTGCTTTGTGCCCCAGAGTTGAAAGGCCTTTTATTCCTTTTCTCTTCTTCACTTGACTTGTATTCACCCTTTAAATTCATCTGAAGCCACCCTTCTTTTGGAAACCTTCCCTGAGTCCTCAGGCTGACCTGGGTACTCCTACTCGGTGTTTGCTTTACCCTATCATTAGGCACTTAGTGCCCTGGGCTGTCATTGTTAATGTAGCCAAATTTCTTGTTTGTTTTTTTCTGTATACTCAGCCCCCAGCTCATGATACTTTAACCATCAATACATTTAGTTAAATATATGAACAACCAGGTTTTAAAGCATTTCTTCAGGAAGATCTATGAGAAAAATCTATATGTTACGGTTCTTTTTTGACAAAGAATATTATTTATTAAAACCCCTCAAACTGATTACAAGGAAAATACTAAAATCCTTGACTGCATCTGAGTCCCAGCTGTGGAGGATCAGCCTCCGCAATTCAAATTTACTTCTGGCGCTTACACACACTCATTAACTAGTATCTTCTCTTAATCTTGGAATAGCATCCTATTAAAACAAGTGATTTACATTCACTGTAGAAGTGTAAACAGCATTCTAATTCATGAATATTAAGTAGCATCTGCATGCCATTTAAATAATGGAATTACTATCCTGGGAAAGTTCGGAACAGGAAAAGCAAAAGTAAAAACAAAAATGGAAAAAGAGAAAAGAGAAGAAAAGAAAAAGGGAAGAATTAGGGAGAACTCGAAAGGCTGTTTTACCTTCCACCTGAACATAAGCAGCATGGGGGAAGGAGCACTGTTTGGTTCACTTTGCATTCCCAGCGCCCAGCAGCTTGCTTAGCACATAATATTTGAGGAAAGAGGGAAGGAAGGGAGGGAAGGAGGGAGGGAGGGATAAAAACTGATGGTGATTAAGAGATATGGGTACAACAATGGACACATTTTTTAATGTATGTGTAGCTTACTCACACAAGATATACAAAGAAATTTGAATTGCCGTATATAGCCTGTGGTCTCTCAGCTCTATACTTACCCATTTTTATCCATTTCTCTACCTCAGGGGCAGGAAGCCTGTAAACTACCTTTCCCAGACGTTTTAGCCAGTTGGCTGACTATTATATTCTGCCAATGGAAAGTACAGATAGGACACTGAAAGGTGGGAGAAAGGGAGAAGCTATTTTTTTTCCAGCTTTGGGCAGCAGTAGTAGCGATGAGAGCAGCATCAGTGGGCAGCAAGTGCCTCTCCTTGGCTCCTGCTCAGGCAGCTCTTTCCAGCAGCGGCAGCCTCAAGAGCACAGCGACCCCTGAGAAACATCATTTCCCCTCTACTCCTTAGGGGCTTTCTATAATTGTCTTTGAGTCATTTTGCAGTCTTACTTTTTGTGCCTCCAATCCCTCCAATACTTTTGTAACCAATTACTTGCATTAAATTCCCTTTGTTTGAAATATTTGAAATATTTTCCATTTTCCTGGTTAGACACCTCTGCATAGACACTGACAGACCAGGACAAATGAATAGGTCAATATATATTTGCTTCCTTGTTTGATTAACTGTACACAAAGTCTCTTTCAACTATAAATTCCATTTTGAAATCACATAATACATGAAAATAAAGAGGAAAGCTACTAGCAACAGGCATATTAAATTAAATCTCCATTCGATAGTGGGAGATATTTTTAGGATCAGAAGAATAGAATGGTAAGAAAATGCAGTGAGATGTAGAATCAGAAGGCCTCCATATCAGGTCATCTACTAACCAGTGCTCTGCCTTTGGTAATCCACATCAAATCCCTCTGCCTCAGTTTCACCATCTGTAAAATGAAAAGATCAGAAAAGATCAACTCTAAGTATTCTACTAAGCCTGAAATTTAAGTCTTTGAGTAAAATCATCCTTAGACAACTGGAGTGGAAAATCCCCCATTTCTGTGATAAGTCTGGGCTTGACTGGAGCTTCCAATTAGTCTGAACTGAAATGCATGTCTGTTTGCAGACTCCTGTTAACACATCCTGAACCTGGTCTGTTGCCAGATGCTTGTCTTCATTGTGTGCACAGGAACCATTTCAAAAGCTGTGGATGCCAAGCCATTGCCATGGGGGTGACCTTTAATGACCCTTCCCATTATGCTCACCAATGCAATAATGCAAGTTCATACAAGGTGCATATGATGAAATTAATAGCCCTATAACAAATAGGAGGATTGTGCTAGGAATCTGTCACATTTTTAAATACAAAAGAACATTTCTAGACATTGTGAGCCTGTTCTCCAGTGGTAAGTTTACTCTGCTATATTATCTTTGATTCATATTCTTTAATGTGTTCCCTGACCACCAAACATAATTTGTTAATATTAATGTATTTATGCATCTTGAAATTGCCTAATTAATCCCTTGCTTTCCCAATGAGTTATGTAAGTTGGTGGATTTATATGAAAAATATTGTAATGAAGAAAACATAACAATGGAGCATAAAATACTAACTTAATTTACCATACCCATAGCAAAGAAGTTTAGGCTATGATTTCCCCTCTGAAATTAACTAATATTTCTTATTGCTTTTCCTAATTAAAACTTATCCCTTTCCTACATCCTAAGGGTACCATTTTTATTCTACAAATATTTAGGAGCTACTATGTATCAAGACACTATGCTGGGTGTTTTGGAAGATACCAAACAATAAGCACCCCCCCCCCAAACTAGAAACTTTTTAATCTAGCACAGAGTCTCTCAACCTTAGCACTGTTTACATGTGGGGCCAGATAATTCTTTGTCGGGTGGGGGAGAAGACTGTGCTGTGCATTGTAGGATGTTTAACAGCCTCTACCCACAAAATACCAGTAGCAGCCTCGCCCCAACTGTGACAAGCCAAAATGTTCCCTAGGCGGCAAAATTGCCCCCAGTTGAGAACCACTGTTTTAGAAGAGGTAGATCTCCACATGGCTAGCTGCACAAGAACAGACACCGAGGTTGTTTTGGTCATCTCCTTATAGACACATAATAGACTCTAAATATTAATAATACTTGTCGAATGTTGAATGAATAAATACACAAATAACTATAATGCCAAACAGGCCAAAAGAAAGGTATGGCTAAAACTATGAGAGTCCCTAAAAGGAATGAGTTGCTCCTGGAGGACTGGGGGTTTGTAGAGAAGAATTCCTGGAGAAGATACTAGGGGGAAATGAAGTTGGGAAGGGCATCTTAAGCAGAAAAGCTCTGGCAATGGACAATGAGGAGCTGGGAGATCAGTGTATCTGGAGTGTAGGGTGGGCAGAGGAGCAGGGTAAGGATAGGTGGGCTCTGATCATGGAATGTCCGGAATGCCAGATCTGAGTGTAAACAGGGTTATTAAACCCTGGGAAACCAGGCAGTTATTGAGCAGGGTTGTGTCATGCTTCCCATGAGCAGAAAGATTAACTTGGAGGGGGTATGTGGAGTAGAGAAACACTGGAGACAACAGTGAAAAGCAGAAGTGAACAAGCATGAGCTAGGCTGATAAGGAACTGAAGCGGACTCTGAGTTGAACAGGGAGGACTTGGGGATAGTGTGCTGGCTCCTTCCTTATTTGGTATGATGAGCAAGCTCCTTAGCATGATACCCAGAGCCACCTTGACGCCCCAGCCCCAACTCTCACCACCTTCTCCATCAATCACCCCCCCCACCCTCCCATTCCCAGCCTTTTCTCAGACTCAGCTGATGCTTATTTTCCACAGCATTGAACCAGAATTTTAGAAACAATCTCTGTCCTTTGCAGTCTTTCTGGAACACTGTCTCTACCTTCATCCGCTTGGAAAATTCTTATTTACATCTCAAAAGGCTGCTCAGGTGCCATCTCTTTCACAAAACATGTTTAGACCACTGAGGATGGGGTAAACGCTCTGTTCTGCACTTGTTTATATTTATGTTTTTACACAGATAACATTGTATCACGATTACCTTTTGCAGTCCCTCACTATACTGTTAACTCCTTAAGAGCAAGAATCTATATACCTGGTACAATGACTAAAACAATTTTTGAAAATAAGATTCCCCAGGTTTGGTGTTTAGGAAGCCACTGGTAGCTGTCCAGAAGAGTTTCAGTGGAAGAACAAGGGTGGAAGTTGGTTAAGTGAGAATGGACGGTTAAGGAATATATTTGTTTCCTAGGGCTATTGCAAGAGACAAAGTGGCTTAAAACACCAGACCACAAAGTGGCTTAAAACACCAGAAATGTATTCTAGCACAGAGCTGGAGGCTAGACATTGGAAATCAAGGTGTTGCCAGGGCCCCACTCCCTCTAAAAGATCTACGGAAGAATCCTTCCTTGCCTCTTCCTAGCTTCTGGTAGTTTCCAGTAATCCCTGATGTTCCTTGGTTTGCTCCTGCGTCACTCCAATCTCTGCCTGTCTTTAAATGGCCTTCTTCCCTATGTCTCCCTCTGTCCCTGTGTGTCCTTCTGCTTATAAAAACACCAGCCACTGGGTTAGGGTGTACCCTAATTCAGTATGACCTCACCTTAAGTAATGACATCTGCAAAGACCCACTTTCCAGATAAGATCATATTCTGAGGGTCCAGGTAGCCATGAATTTTGGAGGACCATTATTCAACCTGTTACAAGGAGTGAGTCAGATGTGAGCAGCAGAGACACTGGTGTAGATAGCTCTGTTGAGAAGTGTCAGGGTAGAGGGTTAATGTACAAATAAAGCTTGTGAACTCTGGAGCCAGAGTTCTGAATCTAAACCCTGGCTCGGTCACTTACTAGCTGTGTGACTTTGGGCAAGTCACTTAACTTCTCTGTGCCTGCGCTCTCATTTGTAAAATGGGCATGATAAGATAGTCCCTTCCTTATAGGATTGTCAGGGATTAAATTAGTTAATCCATGTAAAAGGCTTTAGAACCTTGCTTGACACATAATGAGCACTCAAAAAACGTTCACATAAGGAAAGCAGACTAGGCAACAGTGAGGTAACAAGTCAGGGAAGTTTTGATTGGTTGATTGTTCTTAGGCTTGGGAGAGTTAAGCATATTTGTAGGCTGAGGGGAAGGAATGAGGGAGGGATTGAAGCAGCAAGCAAGAAGGTGGGGATAACTAATAGAAAAAGAAATCAGAGAAGCATGCATGGATTCCTCTGAGACTGAAGAGGAGGAGATAAGTAAAAATGCTAAGAGAAGGGAAGGTGAGGGACACACTTGGATGTCGTTTATCATTAGTGAGACTTAAGAGACCCACCACATCTCTTTAACTTTCTAGGTAGGTTTGTTCTCACTTATGGCAACTTTCTTATAATTTTTAAAAAGCCACTTTTCCTTTGCACATGTGTGAGAATATGTATGTATAAGTCATTAACTGCACTACTGTGAATAATAGTAAAAGATTGGAACCAACCTAATTGGTCACTCGAATGGGACT
The DNA here is from genome assembly GCA_029593785.1 of Cabassous unicinctus. Taxonomy (NCBI): domain Eukaryota; kingdom Metazoa; phylum Chordata; class Mammalia; order Cingulata; family Chlamyphoridae; genus Cabassous; species Cabassous unicinctus. The sequence goes on along the minus strand of JAQZBX010025285.1, from coordinate 7,890 downwards.
GGCTATATATGTTATGGAATTCAAGAGAATACTGTGCAGTTGGAAAAAGAATGAAGAAGCTCTTTATGTACTGGTATGGAATGATCACCAAGCTATAGCTGAGAAAAGCAAAGTGATGACCAGTGGCATAGCCTGCTACCATTTTAATACCATTGTAAGAAAAAGAGGAAGGGTGAAACCTAAAAGAATATATATGAAGATGCCTAGAATACCTCTGGAATATATGTAAAATACTGATAAAATTGGTTGCCCTCAGGGGAAAGGAGCTCAGTGGCTTGGGGGATAGAGGGAGAAGGTCCTTTTGAACTCTGAATTTACAACCATAAGAATTAAATTAAACATATTAAAAGTGATTGTCCTCAGTGTTTCCAGCTCTACTCCTGATGTTTGGTTTGGTTTATTGGTGATTTCAGGTATGACACCAACAATGAGAACAATGACATTAACCAAACCTGCTCTTTATAACCCAGTTGCCTTCTAGGGAAAGTCAGTGTTGTGGGGAGAGAGTCCCTTTGTTCAGCTGAGCAAGTTTTTTACATGTGAGTTTTGTGAGTAGGTGCTCTGGAGAGGAGAATTTCTATGCACAATAAAGGGGTTTCTAAGCTAATCCCAGAGGGAATAAGTGAGAAGGAAATTTGGGATGGGAGAGTATAGAAGCAAGTAAAATGGGAGTTAAAGCTAGGGTTGCTACATGGGATAGAGAGAAACAGAAGAGCAGGGTAAGAAGGACCCAGACACAAGTTTAGTTTGGTTTTCTGTTGTGCAGAATGTGATATCACTTCCCTGCTATCCTCAAATGTTAATTCTGCTACATGTAATAGTAGAAGGTTTGTTGGGAAGAGCAAATGAGATGATATGCCCAAGTGCTTGAATAGTGCCTGCTTCATAATAAGCACCCAATGAATTTTGGTTGTAAATAATAATAAGAATTATTTAAACTTGTTTTGAAGGTGGGAATTTAGCAAAGGAGGTACCAGAGTGGAAAGCAAAGGACAAGATGCAGAGTGAAAAACAAAAATTCAGCAGAAGCAAGGAATCAGACACTAAGGATGGTATAAGAGTATAAGCCAAAGAGCTGAAGAATTTTGAGGAGAATGCTTTGGGCTTTTGTAGGTGGGTTTGAGTCCATCTTATCTAGAGATTAAGTGGACATGAGACCCCCAGCGAATATCTGAGTTACAGAGCCACCAATACCCCTAAGTTCTTATGGCTTTAGTGATCATGATTGGGCAAAATATGTTCCTGTGATGCCCTGACTGAAACTCAGCACCTGCAGTGAACCTGGGGGTGGATATTCAGGAAAGGAAGAGTCTGCCATTGAAATAAAGGTCCTTGATGCTCTTTTAACGTTTTATAGATCATTTCATAATATGACCCATCATAATGCAAACCAATAGCATGTTTACAAACTGGAATTATCCAAATTTTATAGAAATTGTCACTGTGGCTTTATAGCTTAAAAATGAATGCAGCTCTAGGAGGAGGCCAGATGGACATAGCCAGCATGTCTAGGTGTCTGTTAGACATAGAACATGGAGGTCTGATTAGCTTCAAGTTCATTGCTGAGCTGAAGTTCACCAGGATTTGATGCAGTTATTTAACGTGCTATCTTCAGGAGGAGATGCCTCTAGGGAATTACATAATACCACCAGCAGCTGTTGTGTAGATTTAAACTGAATTTGTCTTATAAGGAAATATTTTTTTGACTCAAAAATATTTAGAGTTACCCCAGTCTTAATAGCCTGAATGCTGTCGCCATAGGCTGCAAATTATTTAACTCAATATTGGTCCTACAGCAGGTTTTGGGTCTTGGGAGATATTTTTAAAAGCAAGAGTAACTGGTTATCCATATTTATTTCTCTAGGGCAAAAATGCCATTAGTAGTAGGCTGAGATAATGATTTGGAGTCAGAGGAATAGTATTTGAGGACTGGCTTTACCAATTTTTAGCTGGCAAATGTGGGCTGTCCCATGAATTTCCACATTTTGGTTGCTAATAATCATTATTTAAACTTAAATAAAGGCTTTACCCATTTTAAAGGTTTGCATTCTCTTTTAAAATGCTCATGCCTCTGGGAAAGTGCAACGCCTTAAACCTTTTTATCTATCTCCATCTCCATCCCCATCCCCATCCCCATCCCCATCCCCATCTCCATTCCCATCCCCATCCCCATCCCCATCCCCATCCCCATCTTCATCTCTGCCTCCATCTTCATCTTGTTTCTATCTATTACCTATCTGGCTGGCTGTCTACCTATCTATCTATCATCTCATCTAACTTATTGTTTATTAAATCCTTTTCTAAAAGGAATTTCTGGGTGAAGAGAGAAAGTAGAAGTAGCTGAGACCTAAAAGCACACTTCAGAGTCTTTCTGCCCTTCCCCTGGGCTGGTCCTGACCTCATGCTTTTGTGCATAGGCCCTGACCCTCCTTTTAAAACTGGTAGCAGAAGACCATGGTAAGGACATGTTGGCAGCATTGGTTGCTTACTCTGGGCAAGGATCCATAGATTTCAGGGTGGGCAAGCTCATCCTGAAGAGATCCTTGATTCCCCCTGTAACTTGTGCACTAAGGCAGCCTCATTCCAGTTCAGGATCCAGGCATTCAGTCAGAATGAACTCATATGCTTCAAGGTGGATCAGAAGCCCTATTAGAGCCATGAAATCTGAGAGTTGGCAGCCTCCTTGCAGCGCAGGCCTCAGAAAGCCAGCTTAAGCCGGTGATTAAGTGCTGATCATTCCCAGCTTTGTGCTAGGACTGTATGCAGTGGGTGGCCTGCATAGCAGATTCATGCACTAGTACATTATGCATGTATTAAGCACCCTCTGCCAGGCAGGTATGCGGTGAACCACTGAATGTAGAAAGGTGACCAAGACCCTTCTGATCACCCCGTCAGTTGCCATAGCTCTGCAGTCATCAGGAGTGGGCTGGGAAGCTCCGTGACCCTTCCAGGGATAACCAGGCACTTAATCAGTGGGAAAGGAGCTGGTAGGAAACCCTCAGAGGCTGATCTGGAGTTGGCTAAAGGGTTGTACTTCCTGCCCCTACCTGGAGCTCCAAGGCTGTGCAGAGCTGGGTTCTTCTCCTGCTTCCAGACCAAAAGAACTACGGTAATGTGGGGTGGGGCAGGGGGAGTAAATTTCTGCCCTCTTGGTCAGGATCAGGACAATCTGATCCGAGCCTCTTTGCCCATTTCTGGATCTGGCCTCAGCAGGCCTGAGCAGAGCCTCTGATGGGCAGCAGAGTTTAGGGGGTGGAGGCTGCATGTTAGAGGAGTAGCCAGAGAGGTGCACTCAGGGCCAGACAACTGGTCACAGACCAGGATGTATTAGGGCTAGAGTCATAGGTGGGAAAGGACAGTAAGGTGGGCCACCGGTGTGGGCCCAGGCCCAAGAGGCAAGAAGGAACTGCTTTGACACTCTCGGCAGAGTGGTGAAGCCAATTCTCCTTACAGTCCCTGTGCCTAACACAGCACTTAATACAGATGTCAGTTAACGTGAGTGGGGTTCCACAGAACTTATAATCCTTAAAGTCCACCGAATTTAATATGTTTTAAATTCAGCAAAGGCCCATGAACCACCACCTCCACAGACAGGAAGGAGAGGGGAAGACAGTCATTGAGCACTGCTTTGTCACTTCACATTTATTATCCTATTTAACCCTTTAAAGAACCCCACAAAGTACCACACCGATGAAAGATGTTGCTAATGTGGGAAGCGTGGGGAGCGGGACATAGGGACATATATATAATATATATATTATATATTCTCTGTAACATTTATGTAATCGAAGTTATCTTTTAAAAAATAAAAAAAGTGGAAAAAAAGAAGAACCCCACAAAGCACAAAGGATCATCCCCATAGAGATGAGGACATGGAACCTTGGAGAAGTTATTTGTCACCTATGGGAATCCAGGATGGTCTGTTTTTTAAAGCCAAAATCTCCACCTCAAACTACTCCTAAGAGCCCGTTGGGGACAAAGACCATGCCTCCATCATCTTTGTGCTCCGGGCACTGGGCCTGGACATGGAAAGCAATCAATATGTTTTTGAAGAATGAATGAATGAATGATGAATGAATGTATGAATGATGGCTGGAGGTGTATCTTTGCTAATGAATATTTTATGAGCCCTTGTCCCTGAGGACCGTACACGGGATGGATGGAAACTCAGTTTTTGAAGTTATCAATAAAAAGCAGGAATCATCTTTTCTATGTCTTTGATCTTCTACATCAGTAGGTGCTGCATTAATACCCGTTAATGCTCCTGCTACCTAAACTCTTACTACTGTTAGAAACAGCTCAGGTCGCCAAAAGATAATATACCACATGGCTTCAAAACCAATAGAGGTTTTAAACATTTGTTTAACCATGAGTTTGAAATACTTGAGACTTTTTCTTCCTTTATCTGAGCTGTCTCTATTGCCACACAGAAGTGAAAGATTACAAGGTCATTTCTGACTGTTCCTGGGACTGATTGCTCCTGCCTTCTTGAAAGCAATTTAAAATCTGTCTATTCCAACACACATTTTCTACAAACAAAAGTTTATTTGCTATATATAGAAAAATGCCACCAGAGGACTAATTTGGCAGCTTTGTTGATTACCCATTGTAATGAACCTTATTACATAATTAAAAGAATTTTTTTCCTAACTGCATTTCACTACTAATTAACATTTTACACATTCTGCAGTGGACACTTTGGGTTGAATCAGAGACATAATTATGTCATTTCTATGCAAAGAGCAGCTTATGAATTATTAATTAATATTAAATCTGTTGATTAAAGGCTAATTCATAAGTAAACATATTACAGTTCACCACACATTTCTCTCTAGAAGGTTTTTCTTGCAATTTCTGTGGTCCCTTGTCCCTCACCAAATATGATGGACTAAACAAAGACAGAAGCTGGCCACCCAGATTCCTAGGAAAAAAAGTAATCCCTCTCAACCTCTCTCTGAGTTTTTACGCTTAAGCTTTCAGCATTCCAGTTGTTTTTGAAAGTTGTGAAGCACATGTAGAGTTCAACCAAGCTATGGAAAGCAAGTCTTCCTCACATTCTTTATATTTTCTTAAACTCCGGAATGGAGACTCTTCCTCTGTTGGAATGCACAAGCAGCTGCTACCACACCAGCCTGGGAGAGCATTAGGGAATGAGGGTCCTTACTGTGTCGGGCGCAGCCCCTCCCAAGCAAGTCGCTGGAACCCCAGCCCTCAGGCGGGGTGCTCTGAACGGGAACCATCTTCCCACCACCCCAGGGTGTCCCTGTGCTCCGTTGCCCCCTCCTTTCGGGCCCACCCTCGTGCCCGTGCCCCGGGTCCTGACAATAGATGCTCCAGACCTGGCCTCACCCACAGGCTATGAAGGCTGCTCCTCTCAGACCAACGGTGTCTTCCTTGTAAAAAGGAGCGGTGGCCATTCTTCTCCCAGACAGTCGGCTGGAGAAAGTGATGGAGCACCTCCCTCCTTAATTATTCTTTATTTTAGGCCACAAAACAGTTTTGCTTCCTACCCCTGGCTTTCATTACACCTCTACCAGGCTGTCTGCTATGAAATAAGCATACTGGTTTTAGGGCACTTCTTAATATTTATCGATGATTTTCACCTTCTGCTTTCTGAAGTTTAAGTAGCGATTTCTCATCAGTTATTTTCTATTGGAAGCCCTTTAAAAAAAAAGAAAAGGAAAAAATAAAAAACCTCCAACATAAATTTTGTAAATCTCTGCCTGATTGCTTTATTCATATACATGGGGTTAGCTTTTATCTGTGACCTTGGCCTGGCAGCTCTTTTTCTAACCTGAGCAAGCTCCCTGTCCTGCATCCATGTTCTTTGTTAGTGTGTGTTTGTGTGTGTGTACTATATTTTGCTTTCCTTGGCGGGAAGTCACTTTCTGCTACTTGTGGGTTCAAGCTGAGAAAGATCGGTGGTATTATGTTACTTTCTACATCACTTTAACAAATCCACACACATACATACTCCTATAGTGTTGGCAACATTACTACCAAATTATGTTTTGTATTTTTATGTATTTGTTAAAATTGCCCACATCAATCACTTCATTTGATCCTCATAATTCCAGTGTAAGAATAGAAATTATTGTTATTCTGATTTTATCCAAAAATAATTATGTCACACAATTAAGTGACTGACCAATGTCCCATGGCTAGTTACTCTTAAAGCCTGGAACAGATTCTGGTCCTTAGCTTCTGCTTTATTGCTCTTCTCAGTACATATAAACCCCCATTCCCAAACCCTCTGTCTATGTCTATATTATAGAATGGGATCGTGTAGGAAAGTCTAGTTATTAGACTTATGTTCTTGTGTTTTCTACTACATTTCTAAACTGTATGATCATATCTGTCATTCCATGGACAGAAATTCATTCTTCGGGCTAAAACTTTCTTATGTCTGGTTAAAGCGCAAATGTCCCTATAACTAAAGCCACATCAAACCATTGAAGTCACTTACCCTAGAGTGATTGAGTTTGATCGTACCTTTTCCAAGAGCACATGTTTTTCTAGAAGTAAAGAAAGCACCATCGACCTGGGTCCTACCAAACTGGGGCTCACAGATGGCCCTTACCATGGACACCTGATCAGCAGGAGCCATGAAGTTCTAACCTACCACAAGCTGACTACAGAGCTGAATGATTTGATCTCGCGAGAACATCGCTGGCAAGAAAGGCTCCACTTGAGACCCAGTGACAGATGGAGTCAGACCTCCCTTTGGGATAGCTTGGTCATGTTTACTGGATTCTCTTCATCATCTCCCTTAACTACCAAACACATTGTATCTCTAGCTTCTGACTTGGAAGGCCAAGGCCTTGTCATTAAAACTGGAATTCCAGCTTTGTCCTGAGGAAACCTGACCACCCTGGTCAGGAAATGATACTGTCTTTCAGCCTGTCTGGATTTCATGCTTCTGATCAAGTTGCTGCAGTACCAGGACTCTTCATTCAAGACCAATTCTCAGCTTTCTGATCTGCTGTCCTACCAGCTGCCACATTATAGGCTCTTATGCTGATAATTGCACTTGGACATCCTGGTTGGAAGTGTGTCCCTTCCCCAAAGATCATGGCTTTCACCTGTGCTGCTTCGTGGTCCCCATCCCCTTCCTAGCCATGGACTGTCCAAGATAAGGAGCTCAAAGTGGCCCAGTCCAAACACTTGTATGAAATTTCAACCATTTCAGCCTTGTGGTGGGGAGATCAAATATGACCATATACCAAGCTCTTAGCTTCCATTTTATTTTTCCAAGAAATGGGTACACTGCTTCCTTAGACTCTTGAGTAGCACCAAAATTCCATGTGCATAATACCTGGAACTTAGTAGGTATTCTACAATTTTTTATCCAACGAATGAATGAATGGACCAGAAATCTACAAATTTCAGCTGCTCAGTCCCTAAAGATCCATCCTGTCCTCTGTTGCTTTCTCTTTTGCCTGGGCACTTGTAATCCTGAAACACTTCTCCATTGAACCCCTCTACCAGCCTCTGAAAGCTTCCCATGCACACTCAGTCCCCTGGAAGAGGGTCTAATCTGGAGTCCCAGAGCAGAGTTTCTTCAGCCTTCTGCCACTTAGCTTGGCTGAGTTGTCCTTGGCAAAAGGTATGGAATTTAGGCCCTGGCGTAAAGCCCAGCTGTCAGCACTCCAGCCCCAGCCTAGGTCCCAGGGGAGAAACTGAGGAGGGTTGTTGCAGGGACTCAGAAGACATTGCTTCAACTCTCCCTGTGGTGTCCCTGGGAGATGGCACAGATGAAAAAGTAACCAGGGACCTGCAGAAACAAGACTCTCAAAGGTTTTTAAGGTAAGATTGGAAGAAAATCCTGAACTATTCTAGAATAGAGCCCAGTGTTCCTCACAGACTTAGCAATAGAACCAAATCCAATGA
>JAQZBX010025284.1:0-29642 GCA_029593785.1 Cabassous unicinctus | reverse complement strand
CTCTTCCCTTTTTTTTTTTTTAAGATGTTTTAAATATAACACAAAGAGATAATGCATAAAAGAAAAATTTGATAAATTGAACTTCATCAGAACTAAGGACTTCTGCTCCTTAACGGCTTTGTACAAGTAACAAAAAGATAAGCCTCACCCTGGGAGAAAATATTTCAAACCCATATCTCATAAAGGAAATGAATACAGAATACATATCAAAAACTATCAAATTCAGTAATAATACTGAATAGTTTTAATGGGCTTAAGAGATGATGTCAGCAGAAATAGGGAAGGAAGGAAGTTCAAAACTCCATCCTACGACAGATGCAATGAATGAGATGAAAAAAACTGGCAGAATCAACTTTTTCTGAGCTCTAGCTTCCAATCATAATTGTATAACCCAGGAAATGCTAAATGAAGAAAAAAGAGCTCATTATTAGTAAGAAATCATTGTCATGTTTTAATTTACCTTACTATGATCCCCATTCCCCAGTTTGATGGTGGCCGTGATGATGGTATCTCACAGTTCTGTTGCAGGTTCTGGTACAACAGAGGGCAATACAGACATTATTCTCAAAGAGTTGTGGTACTGTGTTTGGACCTGTTTGGTGTGGTTCCCTTCAGTTTTTTTTTTAAATCAATTTTATTGATATGTATTAAGAAAGTGTAAATCCACCCAAAGTGTATAATCAATGGTGTTTGGTATAATCACACAGTTGTGCATCCATCACTTCAATCATTATTAGAGTATTTTCATTATTCCAATAATAATAAAATTAAGAAAAAAAAAAGACAAACATACAAACAAAAAAAACCCTTATCACCTCTCAATCTCTATGCTTCCCCTGCTGTGCATAGCTGCTCTTCTGTTTCTGTCTAATTTATCGGTATTAATATTTTGTAAAAAGTCTTATATATGCAATATTACCCATACTTGTATTTCACATGAGGTTCCCCTATGTTATACAGTCCCATTTTACATTCTTTAGCATTCCCTCTAGCAATATACAGGACCTTAGACTTTCCCCTTCAACCACTGTAACAGCCATATAATAGCTCTGCTAGTTACAAACACTATGTTGTACTTTCACCATTTCTATTCATTTCCAAATACTAACAAACAACCTTTTTACCAATTCTTCAAAGACCAACCCTCAGCTTTCCATTCTCTACCATCATTCTATTTTCTGGTGATCTATATTCTAATTATTGACTCCATGAATTTACATAATATATTTAGTTCATAATAATGCAGTCATACTATATTTGTCCTTTTGTTTATGGCTTGCTTTACTCAGCATAATGTCCTCCGATTTCATCCATGTTACCAGATACTTCACAACTTCATTTCTTCTTACTGTTGCATAATATCACATTATGTGTACAAAACACAATTTTTTTATCCATTCATCAGTTGATGGATACATGGGTTGTTTCTATCTTTTGGCAATCATGAATAATGCCACCATGAATATTGGTATGTAGATGTCTGTTCATGTCACTACTCTTAGTTCTTCTGGGTGTATACCTAGTAATGATATTGCCAGTTCATCTCACAAGTCTATATTCAACTTCCTTTGGAACTGCCAAACAGTCCTCCATAGTGGCTGTACCACTCTACATTCCAACTGTGATGGTTAGGCTAATATGTCAAGTCGGCCAGGTAACTGTGCCCAGTTGTTTGGTCAAGAAAGCATTGGGCTAATTGTAATACAAGTACATTTATGGACTTTAGTCACCAGTGAGTTTACTGCATGGATAGCTGATTATGTCTACATAAATCAGGAAGATTGCCATCAGCAATGAGTGACGCTTTATCAAATCAGTTGAATGCCTTAACAGGGGAAGTGATTTCAGCATTCAGAGGGAATTTTCCAGCTCATCTTTGGACAGCCAACATCTCCTGGAAACTCATCAAGGACCTTCTTTGGACTTTCATCAAAGGCCTGGTTTGCAGCCTGCCTGCGGAACTTGGACTTGTGCATTCCCACAGTCACGTGAGAGACTCTTATAAAATCTCATATTATTGATGGATACTTCCTTTTTATTCTGTTTCCCTAGAGAACCCTGACTAATACACCAACCAACAGTGAATAAGTATTCTTATCCCTCCACATCCTCTCCAACACTTGTTGTTTTCTGAATTTTTAATAGTGACCATTCTAATAGGTGTGAATGATTTTAGTTTTGATTTGCATTTCTCTAATCACCAGTGATGTTGAACATTTTTTCATGTGTTTCTTTGCCATTTGTATTTCTTCTTTGCACTATTGTCTTTGGAAGCCTTTTGCCCAATTTTTAATCAGGTAGTTTGTCTTTTTATTGTTGATTTGTATGATCTCTTTATATATCATGGATGTTAAAACCCTTATCAGATATGTGAATTCCAAATATTTTCTCCCACAGAGTCGGCTGCTTTTTTACTCTTTTGAAGATATAGGCCACTTTACATTAGCATATAACATGCAGAACTGTGTGTGAGAGAGTGTGGTCTATAATGTGAACTATGGTCCATGCTTAGTGGCAAAGCCCCAGGATGTGTATATCCATTGCAAGGGATGTGCCACACTAATGAAAGATGTTTATGTGGGATAAACATCATGTTATGGGAGGTGTGGGAGGTGGGGAACATGGAAATCCCTGTAATTTTTGTGTAACATTTATGTAATCTAAGCATCTTTTAAAATAAAAAAAAAAAAGCCTTTTGAATTACAAAAGTGTTTAATTTTGAGGATGTCCCATTTATCTATTATTTTTTCTTTTCTTGTTCATGCTTTGGGGTAAGGTTTAAGAAACAACTGCTTACCACAAGATCTTGAAGATGTTTTCCTACATTTTCTCCTAGGTATTTTATGGTTGTTGCTTTTATATTTAGTTCCTTCATCCATTTGAGTTATTTTTCATATAAGGTGTAAGAAAGAGGTGTTCTTTCGTTCTTTTGGATATGACCATCAGGTTCATTCTCCCAGCACTATTTGTTGAATAGACTATTCTGACCCAGGTGGAAGTCTTGTCAAAAATCACTTGACTGTAGATATAATGGTCTATTTTTGAGTTCTCAATTTGGTTCCATTGGTAATCTGTCTGACTTTATGCCAGTACCATGCTGTCTGTATCACTAATTACTGAGTGAGGGGATAGAGCTGAAACAAATGACACCTGACATGACTTACTGAGGGGAATGGTTTTTATCACACACTTAATCGCATAGTACTGTTCAGCTTTGCATACAATCAAGTAGTTGGCTTGATTTCTGACTTAGGATGGAATAAAGAAGGGAAGCAGTTTTTGGAAGTTAATTTTCTCCAATAGTTTTTATTCTTTGCTCAAGGGGGTTTTCTCTTCCCTACTCTTTGTTTTTCTGTCTGTTATATTTACCTCGGAACATCTTTTTAAGAAATAAAATTTTATGGATATAGTTAAAACTCACTTTGTATACTCCTCCCTCTGCAAAGGTAACCACTTTCCTGTACATAGTTTCTAATCCTCTCGTCCATTTATTATAATGTACTTACAAGAATGCATACCATATTATTTTGAATATTTTTTCCCCTACATAAGTTGGTGTTTTTTGTAGCAATTTGATATTATTGATGAATTCCAAAAAGAAATATTGGATTATGTTTGTAAATTGGTCTTTTCCTCTGGGTATATTAGAGTGTATTGGATTCAGAGGTTTTACTTTTACTTAATTAAATTGTGATTAGGGCTTTGATTGGGCCATGGCATTAGGGCATTTAGCCCCCGACCCTTGGTGGGTGGGGACTCACAGATAAAAGACATGTCAAAGGACAGAGTTTAGAATTCTGATGCTCAGTTTTGAGCCAGAGCCAGGGAAGTGAATACACAGGAGAAAAACACAGAGGAATAGAGATGGCTCCTAGACACAGCAGAAGCCCTGGGGAGAGAGAGGCATTCGCCTGATAGTCTACAGCTGGCCCTGTGTATAGAGGCAAAGCCTATAGAGCCTCGTAGTGTACAGCTGACCATGTGGAGACAGCAGAGGAGCTGAGCCTAGAGACAAGCAAGCCCCAGGAAGAGAGGAATCTAGGAAGCCTGAACCCTCACAGATGATGGCAGGCATGTTGCTCCAACATGTGGCCATAGACTTTGGTGAGCGAAGTAACTTATGCTTTATGGCCTGGTAAATGTGGGCTTCTACCCCAAATAAATACCTTTTATAAAAGCCAACAGATTTCTGGTATATTGCATCAGCACCCCTTTGGCTGACTAATAAAGTTCCATAAATCACTTTTTAACATGGTGTTTATAAATATAAATTTCACAGTTTTTATTGTACATATCTACACATTTTGAAAATGCAGAGTTTCTTGTTAACCACCACCACAATCAAGTTAAAGAACAGGTTAATCACCCACAATTTCTTCCTGGCATCTTTGTAGTGAACCCTTCTCCTGAACCCAAACTTTGACTACCACTAAGTTTTCTGTGCCTGTAATTTGACCTTTTCCAGAATGTCATCGAATTCTTTCCTGTTCTTTTTATGCTCCTCATCCTTCACATGGAATACTACATGTCTGCCTTGAGGTCTATAAGCTGAATTACCAGATGTCCCAAACCAGTAACTATTTTGTACCTCATCTTCAGAGGGCACCTAGACCACTTTGTCTCTCGCATTTTACCTGTTTGACAGTCAGTGATTGTTTTAACACCACTGTTGCAATCTCTTAAATTAGTTCACTTCCATGCATGCAAACTGGAATACATTCTCACATTGACCTAAGTGATCCTCTCCTGTTTCACAATCCACTTATTTACAAGAGTTAACAAGAAAATAAACCAAAAGAGACTTCAGTTTGATTGGGTACATTTCACATTATCTTGTCCAGAGGGCTGAGGTATCTTATACATACTCGGTTTATTCCAATTGATTATGATCACTGGTTTTCCAATTCTACTTGACAGCAGGAGCCTTGTTCTTACAGCATCCCATTTTTCATGCCAGCAAACAAAAAATACACTATCATCTTCCAACTACAACGATGTGTTAAACCCACCTTGTTTTCTGGTCCGCAGATCTGGCCCTGTTCCCTCACAAAAACCCACAATAGGATGATGAAGAACAGGCTAAATACACACCATGGGAGTCAGGGCAGAGTGCTTTTGTCATTCCACATGATTTCTACTTAACTTCAGGCTCATTATGTTTTTTCTGCTTTTAACTCTAAGACAGGAATTAGCCATTCTCTATTCTAAATTGAAGTACAACATTACACATGTCCCATATTCATTCCTATTACTGTATATTATGGTATTAATTGCTTCAAAAATCATTTGTATTAATCGGTAGTTTTCAACCAAGGATGACTTTTCTCCTTTTCCCCACACTGCCCACCATGGGATATTTGGCAATGTGTTGAGGTATTTTAGTAGCCATAACTGGGAAATGTGCTAATGGTATCTAGTGGGTAGAGAACATGGGTGCTTCCAATTACCCCACAGTGCACAGGACAGCTCCAACTACAAAAAAAAATTCAGCCCAAAATGTCAAATTGCCAAGGCACTAAATGACAGTGTCATCCAAGTTTTCAGGAAAGGTTGCTTATGTACCAAGTCATAAGTTTTCTTTCTATTAAGACTCATTTCAGTGATATCTTTAACCCCATATAAATCAATATTGCTTTGACCACTTTCAGTCGCAGTACCAGATTATTTTGTGAAAGAACTGGTCTTCATCCAAATATCTCAGAAACAAATATCCCTCATATTTAGAAAGAACACGCCAACAGCAGAACATAAATAAATCAACATAAAGAAACATTTAATTACTGAAGCATTCAGAACAACAATGATCATTAACCCATGAAGCATCTGTTCTCATAATGTAATGTGCCATGCATGACTGCCCATATTCTCAGCAAATCAGTATTCACAGACCTTTCTTTTTTCTTTGATTTTATTGAAGTATATAATTCATACATAAACATTCATAAACAATAAGTGTATATTAAAATTTGTGAAGTTACAAAACAATCATGCATAACATCATAGAGGGGTCTTATACATTCCCACCCCCACCAACACCTTGCATTGTTTTGAGACATTTGGTACAAATTATGAAAGAATATTATCAAAATCTTATTACTAACTATAGCCCATATCTTACATTTGGTTTAATTTCCCCCTAAATCAGCATATTATTATTTTTAAGTGTATTTTTATTACAGAAGTTGTGAACTTACAAAATAATCATGCACATGTGTAGAATTCCCATACAACATCCCATCAACACACCACACTGTGGTGGAAGATTTGTTACAGATTATGAGATGATATCATCTGATTATTACCACCAACCATGGTCCATAGCATACATTTGGCACAATTTATCTATACTCACACATTATCATCACAGTACTTCTTTGGCATAGATGCATGAGTATTACAGTATTGCTGTTAATCACAGTCCATAGGTCACACCAATTGTATTTTTCCCATGCTTCTCTACATTCCACCACCCTGCAATAGTGGCATACATCTGTTCTAGCTCACAGAAGGACACTCTTACATCTGTACCATCAACCACAATTCTCACCCACCTCCAGGTTCACTGTGTTATTCAGTCCCTAGATTATTCTCTAGCATTCTTTCAATTAACATTTACATCCCTAGAATACCCTTTCCAGCCACATTCCCATTTATAAACCAGCTGCTACTCATTCTAATGTATTACCATCAACTCTATACATTTCCACACTTTTACAGTAAAGTTAATTAAAACTTGTACATACATTAAGCATCAGTAGACTTCTCTGCCCTCCTCTTATCTCCTAAAAACCTATACTCTAGCTTTTAACTCCGTGCATTTATTCTTTATGTTTAATTCATATTAGTGAGACCATGCAATATTTGTCCATTTGCGTCTCATTTCTTTCATTTAGTATAATGTCTTCAAGATACATCCATGTTATCATAAGTGTCTCAATTTCATTTCTTCTTACTGCAGCATAGTATCCCATTGTATGTATATACCACATTTTGCTATTCATTTATTGGTTGATGGACGCTTGTTTGCATCTTTTGGCAATTGTGAATAATGCCACTATGAACGTTGGTGTGAAGATGTCTGTTCATGTCACAGTTTTCAGTTCTTCTGGATATATTACTAGTAGAGGTATTGCTGGATCATAAGGCAGTTCCATATTTGCTTCTTGAAGGAACCGCCAAATTGTCTTCCACAGAGGCTACACCATTTTACAATCCCACCAACAGTGAAGGAGTGTTCCTATTTCTCCACATCCTCTCCAGTACTTACTTCTTTGTTTTTTTATTAATGGCCATTTTATGTAGTGTGAGATGATATCTCATTTTCATTTTGATTTGCATTTCGCTAGTGATATGGAACATTTTTGACATGCTTTTTGGCCAATTTTATTTCCTCTTTGGAGAAATGTCTATGTAAATCTTTTGCCCATTTTTAAATTGGATTGCTTGTTCTTTTATTGCTGAGTTGTGTGATCTCTTGATATAGAGTGGAAATCAAGCATTTATCAGATATGTGGTTTCCAAATATTTTCTCCCATTGAGTGGACTGCCTTTTCACCTTTTTTATGAAGTTCTTTGAATCACAAAAGTGTTTAAGTTTGATGAGGTCCCATTTATCCATGTTTTCTTTCATGGCTTGTGCTTTCGGTGTAAGGTTTAAGAATCCACCACCTGCAACTAGGTCTTGAAGATGTTTTCCTATATTTTCTTCTAGGACCTTTAAGGATCTTGCTTTTATATTTAGGTCTTCAATCCATTTTGAGTTAAGTTTTATATAAGGTGTGAGATGGGGTCCTTTTTTTTTTCTTTTGGCAATGGATATACAGTTCCCTCAGCACCATTTGTTGAATAGACTTCTGTCTGAGCTGGGTGGATTTGACAAACTTGTCAAAAATCACTTGACCATAGATATGAAGGTTTGTTTCTGAACCATCAGTTTGGTTCCACTGGTCTATGTGTCCATCTTTATGCCAGTACTATGCTTTTTTATTTTTATTTTTTATTTTTTTCACCACTGTAGCTAGATACTATTATTTAAAGTCCAGAAATAAGAGTCCTCCAACTTTGCTTTTCATTTTTAAGATGTTTCTGGCTATTCAGGACCCCTTACCCTTGCAAATAAATTTGATAATTGTGTTTTCCATTTGTTTTAAAAATGCTGGTAGAAATTTTATCGGGTTTGCATTGAATCTGTGTATCAATTTGAGTAAAATTGACATCTTAATGATATTTAGTCTTCCAATTCATGAGCACGGAATGTTCTTCCAATTATTTACGTTGTTTTTTATTTCTTTTAATAATGTATTGTCATTTTCTGAATACAAATGCTTATATCCTTGGTTAAGTTTCTTCTTAAATATTTGATTCTTTTAGTTGCTCTTGTAAACGGGATTTTTTTCCCCTGTCTTCCACCTAAGATTGTGCATTACTAGTATATGGAAACACTACTGATTTTTGCATATTGATCTTGTATCCTGATACTCTACTGAAATCATTTATTAGCTCTAGCAGTTTTGTTGTAGATTTTTCAGGACTTTCTATGTGTAGGATCACATCATCTGCGAATAGCAAAAGTTTTACTTGTTCCTTTCTGATTTGGATTCATTTTATTTACGTTTATTGCCTGATTGCTCTGGCTAGAACCTCTAGCAATATACTGAACAACAGTGGTGACAGTGGACATCTTGTTTTGGGGTGCAATATTCTGTATATGTATATTAGGTTTAGTACACTTATCTTATTAAAGCTCTCTGTTCCTTTATTGATCCTCTGCCCAGATGTTCTATCCAATGCTGAGTAGTGGCATATTGAAGTCTCCAACTATTATTGTAAAGACATCTATTTCTCCTTTTAATATTGCCAGTCTAAGCCTCACGTATCTTGGGCATCCTG
Organism: Cabassous unicinctus; assembly: GCA_029593785.1. Classification (NCBI taxonomy): domain Eukaryota; kingdom Metazoa; phylum Chordata; class Mammalia; order Cingulata; family Chlamyphoridae; genus Cabassous; species Cabassous unicinctus. Next base: position 20,753 of record JAQZBX010025284.1, on the reverse strand, counting down.
ATCAGGTGCCTATACATTTATGACTATTATTCCTTCCTGGTGAATTGCCCCTTTTATCAAAATACAATGTCTTTCCTTGTCTTTAATAACAGTTTTGCTTTTAAAATCTATTTCATGTGATATAAGCAAAACTACTCTGGCTTTTTATGCTTAATTTTAAAATTTATTTATTTATTTGTTTGTTTATTTATTTATTTATTTTGTTACTGCATGTGTGAAATATCTTTTTCCAGCCTTACATTTTCAATCTATTGGTATCTTGGATCTAAGGTGATTCTCTTGTAGACAGCTTATAGATGGCTCATATTTTTTAAATCTATTCCACTAGTCTGTTTCTTTTGATTGGGGTGTTTAATCCATTAACATTCAATGTTATTAAAATAAAAGTAGATCTTATTTCTACCATTTTGACTTTTGGGTTTTATCTTTCATACTTTATTTTCAATAATCTTTTGATTTTTTTAGTTACATTTACTGATATAATCTTCATTTCCAGACTCTCTTTCCAGCCTCCCTCTCCTGTATTTTCTTTTCAGGCTGTAGTATACCCCTTAATATTTCCTGCAAAGCCAGTCTCATTTTTTTAAACTCCCTCAGTTCTGTTTATCTGTGAATTATTCTAAATTACCCCTCATTTTTGAGAGTCAGTCTCGCTGGATATAAGTTTCTTGGCTGGCAGTTTTTCTCTTGCAGTATCTTAAATGTATCATGCCTTCTTCTCTCCATGGTTTCTGATGAGAAATTGACGCTAAATCTCATTGGGTATCCCTAATATGTATGCGTTGCTTTTCTCTTGCTGCTTTCAGAATTCTCTCTTTGTCTTTGGCATTTGACATTCTGATTAGTATGTGTCTTGAAGTTGGTCTATTTGGGTTTAATCAGATGGGAGTATGTTGTACTCATTGGACATGGATATCTATATCCTTCAATAGGGTTGGGAAATTTCCCACCATTATTTCTTCAAATATTCTTTCTGCCCCTTTTCCCTTCTCTTCTCCTTCTGGGACACCTATGACACAGATATTTGCATGTCTCTTAATGTTATTTAGTTTCCTAAGACCTTGTTTAATTGTTTCCATTCATTTCTTCATCTTTTCTTTTCTATGTTCACTTTCAGAGGCCATGTCTTCAAGCTCACCAATTCTTTCTTCTGCCTCCTCAAATCTCCTGCTTTAGGACTCCAGTGTATTTTTAATTTCATTTAGTGTGCCTTTCATTCCCATAAGATCTCCAATTTTTCTATGTATGCTTTCAAATTCTTCTTTGTGCTCAGCCAATTCTTCTTAATATCCTTAATCTCTTTAAACATCTCATTGAATTTATTAAAGAGATTTGTTTGAACATCTATCATTAGTTATCTCAATTCCTTTATGTCATCTAGAGGCTTACCTTGTTCCTTTAACGGGGCCATATTTTCCAGTTTCTTGGTATGGATTGTAATTTTTTGTTGGTGTCTAAGCATCTGGCTTAGTAGATGTATTTATTCTGAGTGCAGTTTCTCTCTTTAGTTTAGGCCTTTCTTGCCCTTTCTCCCTTGCTGGTTGTGTAGTAGGAGCTGAGGATGTAGTTGATGCTGTAAGCTGTGGAACCTGAAGATGCCCAGTGAAGCTTCTCCCACTTTTCTCCTTTGCCAGGGGTAGGGACAGAGCCACAGCCATGTGTAGTAATCCAAGTTGAGCAGGCTAAGACTGCCTGTAGTTGCCTGAAGAGATTGATGAAGCTTAATGACCCTTCTTCCCCTGCCTGGGTGAAGATGGAGCTGCAAGTGTGGGCAGCAGCCTATGCTGTGCACGTCCAAAATAAGTGCAGTTGCCCAGGTACACTGACTTACCACCTCCCACACCCCCTCCCACCAGGGGTGGGGATGGACCCTGTGGACTTACCAACAATCTAATTTGTGGGGGCCAAATGAGCCTGCAGTTACCTTGAGAGGGTGAAGGAATGCTATTCCTTCTGGCCTTTAGGGAGTGGCAACAGAGCCACAGAAGCACAACAGTTCAGTCTGTGTAGGCCGAAATTGCAAGCCATTGCCCAGTCTCTGTGGGCCAAAACCACCTGCAATTACCTAGAAAGCCTGCGGAAACACAGCTCCCCTCTTATCCTAATGGGGGGGAAGGATGGGACTACAGGTGCCCTGGTATCCAGTCTGTATAAGCTGAAAGTGCAGGCAATGTCACAGAATCTGAAGAAACCCCAGCTCCCTCCTATTCTATGGGGTTGAAGTGGTGGAGATGGAATTGAAGGCACTTAACAAACCAGTTTGTGTGGGCTGAAGGCACCTGCATTTGCCCAGTGAGGCCAAGGAAACACATCTCCTCTCTTATACTATTGGGGTTATGGGATGGAGCCCCAGGTGTCTCACTATTCAGTCTGTGCTGGCCGAATATATCTTAGTTACCTATAGAGGCTGGTGCAGGTCCCCCCAGCTTCCTCCCTGCCAGAGGTTATGTTGGGGCTTAGGCTGGAGCTGCAATCTGATCTGGATGGAAATAAGCCAGTCCCTAACAGCACTTTGATTTTCAGTCAGCCCTGCTTCCCCTCATGCCAGGCACAGAGTCAAAATGGTGGCTACCTGCCCCTTTCTGACTTGGACAGTTTCAAACTTCAGCTGTTCTTAGGATTATACTTTAGTCAGCCAAATTTACTAATCAGTAGCTGAAGTTGGTGCCCAACTGTCTCTTCCTCACCCATTTTTGGGAAATTGAGCTTCCAACTCCATCCACAGAATATCTCCTGAGGTGGCTGGTGCTGCTAGTGGAGGATGGGCACTGGCCTCCGTGGCATGGGGTGCTCTACTCAGGAAATTTTTCTGCAGATGGTCAGGCTCCTCCATCCATTCTTTCAAGGATGTTGTAGCATACACTTCTGGTCTCCTGGAGGCCCCAAACAGGTGCTTTCGATAGCTCTGGGTAATTTTTACTAACTGCACTGTAACACTAGCTGACTCTTGGAGCTCCTTACTTTGCCACCATCTTGCTGGTTGTCCTTCACAGACCTTTCTTTTAAGGTAGTCTTACCTTAGTATGTGTCTTAAAACACTTCACAACTGTTCTTTTATAATTAAACCTTGCAGTAGAAGATGAAATTTGAATTCCCAAATCTTCTTTTGAGTATTCTTTAGGAATGTGCTTTTGGTAAATGTGCCAGGGGTTGTTTACTGGTGTAAGGCATCGAGTTTGGGGCGGGGGGGGATATGTAGTATAGGGTGCACCTGAGGCATGTTCCTATGGAATATGTAAGTGTTCATCTTGTCATATTGTGTTATCTCAGTGGGTGGAGACCCACACAATCAACAAGAAAATGTTAAACTCCCATCCTGGGGGCTCCTACTATGTTCTCAATTCAAGGGACAAGAATCCCCAGGGTATATAAGCAGTACCCGATAAAAGAAAACAGACCAGAATGCCAAGCCCTCAATATTATTTCATATAGCTATGAATCTTATTCTTTGAAAACTGAAACTTCATGGTTACCATAGGTTCCAAGGGGAGGGGGAAGGAAGAATAGAATAGATAGAACATAGGGCATTTTTAGGGCATTAGAATTGCTCTGCATGAGCTTGCATTAATGGATACAGGTCATTTTAAATTTCACCAAAACTATAAAAATCTATGGACCAAAATGTAAAGCACAATGTAAACCATAGACCATGGTTAGTAGCAATGCTTCAATATTTGTATATCATTTGTAACAAATGTACCATCCTCATGTAAAATGTTATTAATAAGGAATAGTGGTAAGGGGGAAGGGCATTAGGTATATGGAAATCCCTCATATTAGCTATGTGAATTTTCTGTAACCTAAACCTTCTTTGAAGATAAAACGAAAAAAAAATAAGACAGTGGGTGAATATACAGAAGAAAATGTCACTGTACATACAAGATAACAGATCTTACAGTGATAAAAAGGCACAATGTCTAAAAATTTTTTATATTATTTCAATTTTTAAAATTTTTCTGTGTTTTTTTTGGTTAGTTTAAAACTATTACAGTTATTTCATTTTCCTAATTTTATATGGTTATTTTGTTGGCTTCATTTTTAGAGAGGTTTTGGATCACAGAAGGGTCACAACTGTGCCAAGGGATGGTCACTGGTGTTGGGTGTTGGTGATGGGGGATATATGGGGAGGGGTACACCTGGGGCATGCCTCTAAGGCATATGATTATGTTCAAGTATTCATGGGGTATAAACTCTGTGTTTGGAAACTCACACCATGACTGAAAGAATATTAAATTCCCAACCTGGGAAGTTTTACTACATTCTCCAATAGGACAGCAAGAATCCCCCAAGTACAAGGGCAGTACCTAGTGAAGGAAGACAGACCATTATGCCAGGCCCTTGCTATTGATGATTGTACTTATGAACCTTTTCTTGTCAAATAGAAACTTAACCTAGTATTATATATTGCTTAAGAGTTATCTCCTGAAAACCTCCTTGTTGCTCAAATGTGGCCTCTCTCTAAGCCGAACTCAGCAAATAAATGCACTACCTTCCCCCCATGGAGACATGATTCCCGGGGATGAGCCTCCATGGCACTAAGGGATTATTATCAAGTGCCAAATAGCAATGCATCTGGAAAAAGACCTTGACCAAAAGGGAAAAATCTTAAATACAAATGAGTATTTATGGCTAAGATATGTCACTGTGAGTTGGGAGGTCATTCCAGAGGTTATACTTATGCACATCTCAGCAGGATCTCATTCACTGTCACACTAAACAGTGCCTCAAACAGTGGGGCTCCTGAGGGCTCTAGAGACATCCATTTACTGTAAGCAGGGCAAACAAGCTCAGGAATTCAGCACCCTGTCACAGGCTTTTACTGTGGATTTTATGCTCCCCAGTGTAACAGAGTTAGACCCATATATAGATTCCCTGCACAGCGCTCTTCTGCCTCTTTTATTTGAACTTATAATTTTCACTATAGTTGTTAAATATTTGTGCCAGAGACTTAAATCTTTGGTCCATTCATATGCCATTTGAGCCCTGAATCTTAGCAGAGTCACAACACATACTTTCCAGATAGACTTACATAGGACAACTAACAAGGAGATGATGATGGGCAACACCCATCCCAAGGAACAGAGGGTGCCTACAACTGTAAGCAAGATAGTCCATCCACCTGCCCCATGGGATCTAAGCCCCTTCCAAGTAGAAACAGAGTGGGCATCACCATCTCAAAATCCTCAAGCCTGGGAAATGAACAATGGACTAAAGTAAACATTATTATTCTATTATAGACTTATTATTCTTCTAGCAATGGAAGAACATTTATCATTGATATAAAGGCAGTGGCCACCATATCTTATGAGGGGAGGGACAGGTAAGGATAGGTATAATATAGGGGCATTTTGGGGGCATTGGAATTTTCCTGCAAGACATTGCAATGACAAGTACAGGCCATTATATATTTTGTCATAACCTACAAAATTGTGCAGTACAGAGTGTAAACTCTAATGTAAACTCTATTCAGTGATTAGTAGCAATGCTTCAATATGTGCTCATGAATTGTAACAAATGTACCACACTAATGAAGGATGTTGTCACTGGGAAAGTGTGGGGGTGGTGTGGGGCATATGGGAATCCCCTATTTTTTTAATGTAACATTTATGTAATTTAAAGCTTCTTTAAAAATAAAAAAATAAAAATAATTTGAATTAATATATTCTCCTAGTTTGCATCTGTACTCTGTGCAATGTGAAGTGTTCAAAGATGCTCATTTTTTAAACTGTTTTAATTAAAACTGATGTTAAATGTAACCACAATAATGAGTAGCCCTCTAAGATGAAGACATGGTTCATCAAGCACAAATATAGATTGGTTTGCAATACATATTTCTTATGTATTTGAGTAATGTAGCTTCTCTACTTCTATTGACTTTAACATCATGAAAATTTATGAGTTTAGAAATTATCACTCTCCTTGCCAGAGGCCAAAACATATACCTTCATTCCAACTTATTAATACTCTGAACTCAACCATTCCATTCCAGACATACAAATAGTAGTAAAATAATTGATTCTTTGGATGAAAATGATTTCCAGAGGCCATTTAACATAGGACAGAAAGCATATTTCAATATCCTATGAATTGAATTTGTATTTTGACTCTACCATTTCAAACTGTGTGAAATTTGACTCTGCCTCAGTTATGACATTTGTAAAATGGGGATATAAGAGGTTTTCATTCTTAGAATAGTTGTATGGAATAAGTTAACAAAATGAAAGCAAGTATATCATTACTTGGCATTTGATAAGTAATTAATAAACATTGCCAATCTCTGTTCTTCAGAGAGATGTTTATAAAACGAAATCCTTTCACAAAGGAAACAGTCTGCAAAATGGTTAAAGACCAATACAAAGCCTTCCTGTGATTTCCTGAATCTATACATACAGAAGGATGTTGCCTTTCACATGCCTAATTCAAAGACCATCAAATATCTAATAGTTTCAATGAAATTTCATTGCTGCAAGATAGAAGTTCCAAAAGACCATTCTAAATGAAATCCACTGAGATTTCTGTTTGTTGTTTTAATGAGTTTAACTTGCACTTCAGCCTGTGATCCAAAGAATAAAAGACATTAACTCTTCTGTCTCCTGGGCTGCCCAGCTCATCCATCCAATTACTGACTATCTAATCACATATCTGCCCTTCTGAAAGGGAATAAATGAGAATCATTCACTTCACAGACTCTCTTAGTGCAATATTTAGAGAGAAAAAAAAAAGAGTTAACTAAATGGAGTGATGCCCCTGAGTCTATAGCTAGCACAAAGATGCTCCTCCAACATTTTGGATTTTTAAAAAATATATATTTTATAAGCTTAGTGGAAGAAAAAGACAGGACCAAGTCAGAGCTCAAAGGAAGAAGTTTCTGGGGTAAGCCATTGTTATGCCTGTACTGTGGTTTCTCAAGAGAGATAGAAATCAACTGAAGTTCCTGTAATTGGGCTGTAAAACAACTGGTCCTCATGAACATAGAGTTTCCTGGCCCAGGAAGAGACCAGAACAGCAAGAAGTTTTATGAGTCATAAACTCCGCACCCCGCCCCCAACTCAGTTATGTCCTCTATGATTGACTGAAATTCCCTCCCCTCTCTCTCCTGACTACTTCTTTCACTTTCCTCATATGACCTCTCTTTCTGGTTTTCTGAGATCATTTTTTCACCCAGAGTCTTTCCCAAGACGTTCTGTGTGACAGAGAATAACCCCATAAATCAATGCAGACTTTCACATTTCCGTGCAGTGTGGTAGAGGTTTTCATCTACTCTGAGCAGCTAACTGGGGAAAACCCTGTGGCATCAGTGATGAACACTGGACAATGGGAATGGGGATTTTGTGCATTCTGACTTCAAACTCAGCATTACTCCATGTCCAAGGAGTATAATAAAGGCAGGATACAGCAAACAGAGCATGAAAGTCAGGAGAGGAGTAAATAGGGCATGTCAGTGTAGATAGTAGATTTTGGTGCTCTTCTAGGCCAAATTACATGTGCCATAGGAAGATAATTTTCAAATATTACTAAATGCCTTCATCTTCAAGATGGATCAAACTAATATAGGTACTGAAGAAAATATCAGTAGGGATTAAATCTAACAAATATTGAAGAAAATTATTGAATTCATTGGTGTTATTATTCCTAGCCCACTTATTTTCACTACTACCTAGTCTAAGGGTTTCCCAAACCCGTGTTACTTATACTATCTCTGAGTATCCAAATTTTCCCAATGTTGATCAAGTAGAATACTTTTCCATGCTTACTGACTAAAGGAAACACTGGGCCTCATTGTCTTCACCTTCTAAATAACTCATCAATCCCAGGATTTGTGAAATTCACTAACATTTAAAAATTAAATTCATTTGAAGCCAAGAAAATGTTAAGAATTCTATGTTGTATGTCTCTTGTTCAAGGAATATTTCTGTACTACCTGCCCAAAGGAAAGGATGAGATAAGTTACATGCCAAACTGCTGGACTCAAATTCCAACTACACTGCTTGCTACCTCTGTGGAAGTGGGCAAGTTCCCTACCAGCTTCCTGCCTCAGTTCCTCATCTGTTTAAAACAAGTAGGGATAAGGATATAAATGGTCTCTGTCTCATAGGATTGGTGTAAGAAATAAGTATCTTAATACACAGAAAGTGCTTGGAATGGTGTTTAGTGCTATCTTCATCATTATTATCAGCATCCCCTCCTCATTACTCATTAGGACTAAAGATTTTTAGTGACTGGTTTTGAGGTGGTACTTTATGTTTAAACATGGAATAAAGGATAGAATGGGATGACTTTCAGTGTAACTCCAGAATTCAATGTTCATTGATCTATAAAGGAGTTTTATACTGAATGATCTTACATTGCTATAACATGCAAATTGGTAAACCTAGCTTCCCTTTGAAGAATCACAAAAACAAACTTCTGCATTGATCCTTCATCTCACTTTAAATCTGCAGAATATCCCTTCTCCAATTAACACAGATATAGCCTGAACCACTCAATATCAGTGAGAATTGAATTGAGACTTGAAGGCAGTGTAATCACTCTTGATGGAAAAATGAGCATAAGATGAACAAAAGAAAGCCAGTTAAAGCAATTTTCCACTTAACTCACAGAGAAAATACCAGAGCAGAAATGTTCATATTCTTGAAGACAGTGGCCTCAATTTACTTTTTTGTTATCTTGTTCCCGCAGTTAATTGTTGCTGTTGATTGCCAGTTTAGACACCAGGGAAATGGTTTACTCCCGACAGAATTTGACAACTGCAGAAGTAAGAGCAGTTCCTCAAATAGATTCAAATAGAAACTCAAATGTGTTTCTTCAGGGTTGAATTACAATTGATTTGAGCTATCTATTTTGTGTATTATCCTACTGGGCAAAAATGATATATACACTGAATAAGAAGGTACAATAGGCTGGGAAACTGTGTGAGTATTCAATATTAATAATGGTAAGACAGATTGAAAAGAGAAGTTTTGGGTAAGTGGATGGGCATGCAGAATTGAATGTAATTGTGAATCCTGTGAGAACTCCCAATGAGAGACTCCATGGTATCATGACAGAGACCCAGGTTACATTGCAAACTAAAACGTCAAAGGGAATGGGCAAACACTATGTGAAGTTATTAAGCCAGGAATGATCTTTCATGAAAAGGAACAATCTAAGTGTACAGCTCAAAGCACGTTTCAAACTAGGTAAGAGTTAAAAGTCTGAGGAGAGAATTTAGTCCTGGACTCTAAGGATAAGTGACATTAAATATAAGGAGGAAAAAGAGTATTTATATAACAGTTGAACATTGGTCCACGCTAGGTTGTCTTCCTCCCAATGCCTAACAAATCTGATAAGGAGAAAATCTGTGAATGGTTGTTATCTGAATAAAGGGGTTTGTAGAGAGGTGCTAGAAGAATAAACAGATAGAAAGGTGGAATATTACTGAAAAGGATGGGTTTCAAAGTGAATAGATGAATAAAGAAATGAACTAAAGGATAAATGGATGATGACGTATTGATGGCTGGGTGTTAGTGGATGGCTATCATGATTTTAAACTATAGAGGTTAGTGGGTATGAGATGGGTCCTCAGGTACAGGGAATTGGTTGCTAATGATAGGTGACACAAGTAAAGTCTACTCCCTCCATGGTTGCAACAATCACATTTCCCCTACATACACACACACACACACACACACACACACACACACAATTTCTTCACCTTCACTTTCAATGTAGCCTTAGTGCTCAGTCTTTCTTAAGCTTATGAATTTGAAACCACTCTCCCATAATATGAGTTATGCCATCTGTACTATTCATTTGATTATTTTCTTTTCTTTAGCAAATAATTATTGGAACAATAATATATGGAATTTCCTGGATACAGAATATTATACAACAAATTGACTGCCATCAAGAAAACATAATATCAAAGAAGAAAGTAAAAACAATTATACTAAACAAATGCTGTATTAGGTACCAGAGTAAAATAATGATTCATTTGATATTATATAGGAAAAAGAGTTTGTTGTTTTGAGTGGATAGATTAGTTCATACTGTGGAGAGAAGCAGGAATGCCTAAGAAATCCTTAACAGGGTGCTATCGGGCTAGGACAGAAAGAGCACATTCTTGAAATCAGAGAAGTAAGAGTGGGAATAATGGTGCTAAAGTGTTAGTAAGACACCCAAATACTTTTGTTTCCTTATTTAAAAATTTTCAGTGCAATGGTTTGCTCCAAATTGTTTCTGGGGACTAAAAATGTGTTCAGGATGGCCAATCACTTATCAGGCACTCAGTGAATAATAGTTGTCCAATTATTACACCTACTGTTGAGTTCATAAAGGGAGATGATGAAAGAAGTTCTCAGAAAGACATTGAAATTTTGGTAAGAGGCAAAATATAAGTAAGATTTAGATTGAGAGAGAGGGCACTTCATTTGGAGCACATGCTTGAAAAAAGGGAAAAAGAAAGATAGACCCATGTGGTGATAAGAGGGGAGAACACTAGTCAGCCCCCAGGATTGAAGCCCTGCATAGAGTAGTATCTGCACTATCATGAATGTCCATAGATGCCAGATGATAGAGGACATGAAAGACCAAGCCTTGATTGGAAGACACTGAATGGTAATACGACCTTTTCTCTTGGGTTCTACAAAATTGAGTTAAATCTTGACTGTTCAAAATTCTCAATTTGGACAAGTTATTTAACATCTGATACTTAATTTTCACTACTGCAAAATGGAAGCAGAAATTTATACCCTATTATTTCTATTCCATCCTCAAAATAAAATGCAATATAATACTCAAACATAAACACACATATACTATGCAAACAAGTGCTAGTATCTACACATTTCAGTCTTTTCCCAAAGATGAAATTGACATTTTATGTGAAAGTGCCTGTGAAAAATCTAATAGAAGACAAAATAATATAATCCTGACTAGGTTTTGAATGAAAGTAAGAGTCTGAGTAAGAGAAAAGAGAAGAAAATTTTGGAACATTCATTGTAGGTTTCCCACTAGAATCTACAAAGTGTAGGGAACATTGTTGAGCACAGTTAGAGATTAAAAAGTGGGTATTGTTTATAGTCCAGATTGAGAATATTCATAAATTCTTTCACCAATTTCTGAGGTAGATGATCAACGTTGGTTATCATGGTAACATTTATTCAGGGCTAACGATTGAAGGAAAATATCAACACAAGAAGAATGAATTCACAGGAATCACTGAAGGCATTTGTGAACTCTAAATTAGTTGCGGGTAAGAGGCAACCCTCAGGTAACTGGGTGTGGTCCACAGAATTTCAAATCGGTCTCTATTATTATTTTTAAGGAGAGTCCCTTTAAATGGCCTTGGGAAACCACAGCACCATCCTCAAGTTCATCCTCCTTGGACTCTCTGCTGACTACCATATCCAGGCTCTGCTCTTTTTGCTGTTCCTGGGAATTTACATCCTGACCTTAATGGGGAACCTGTTGATGCTGCTGGTTGTCAGGGCAGATCCTCATCTCCACACCCTTATGTATTTCTTCCTCAGTCACCTCCCCTTTCTGGATTTTTTCTTCTCTTCTGCCACAGTGCCAAAGCTGCTAGAGAATCTGTTTTTTCAAAGGAAAACCATCTATGCTGGAGGCTGCCTGGTTAAGGTATTTCTTATGTTTGAGTCTGGGGGCTGCCTACTCTCATAAATTGCCTATGACAACTATGCTGCCATCTGACCCCCTCTGTTCTATGGACAGATGATGAGCAACCAGATCTGTAAGGGGGTGGTATGGGGATCTTGGGTCCTGGGCTTTCTGAATGTATTCATCAACATCCTTCTAGCTATGTACTTGGACTTCTGTGGAGATGATTACATCCTCCACTATAGTTGTGAGCTGCCCTCTCTCTTCCCTCTTTCCTTTTCTGATGTATCCACCAATTTTAAAGTCCTGCTTTGCTCCAGTTTTCTGCATGGGATTAGAATCTGCTTTCTTATTCTTTATTCCTACACCCCCATTGTTTCTACCATCTTGAGCACCACCTTGCCTTCAGGTAGAAACAAGGCCTTCTCCACTTGCTCCTCTCACCTCACTGTAGTGTTCCTGTTTAATGGTTCAGTTTTTTTTCACTATCTCATGCCAAATTCATGTTCACCATTTTAGTTAATCTTCTCTGTACAGTCATGTGTGTTACTCCCTTACTGAAACCCATAATCTGTAGCCTGAAAATAAATGAGTTTATTAGTTTACAAACTAATATTTCTCTTTTTGGAATTAATAAAATAATCTTAAATGGCTATACTTGGCCATCTTGGTCATCTGTATTATCACATAAATTGTAAAATCACCATGTCAAAGAAACAAAAATATCTAGTATACTTAAATATATATATATAGATTAAATATATAGATTAAATCTATATAGCAAGGTGAAGAATTGAGAACTTTATAATACCGAGTCTTCCAACAATTCATAATCAAGTTATAGCTCTCCTTTTATTTAGGTATATTTAATTTTTCTCAAAAAATATGTACATTTTTATAGATTTCTTGTACATATAATACTAGACATTTAGTGTGTCTTATTCTTTTAAGTGGTACAACATTTAAATTTCATTTAATATTTGCCTTGTCAGTGTGTAGAAATGCAATTGATTTTTGTGTATCTAGTGACCAAGATGTTTATTGGCTCACAGCTTACTCAAATAGTTCATGACCCAGGAATCTGGGGAGGCTAACTGGGAAACCTGACTCTGGGTCTCTCACAATGCTGGAGTTACCTAAAGAGTCAACTGGAAAAGATCAAATTACTAGTTCAATCACATGGTTGACAACAGATTTCAGCTCCTCATGGACTGTTGGATTGAGTCCTTAGTTCCTCACAGGCTGTTGACTGGAGACCTCTTTTGGTTCCTCACCTTGAGGAACTCTACATGCCATAGAGACTTGCATTGTTGAAAAAGCATACAAGGGGGAAATATGGACAAAAGCAAGAGGGTATTAGGAAGGGAAATGTTACAATCTATTTAACTTGATAAAACGTTACTACCCATCATTTTTTTCATATTATAGAAGCAAAATACAAGTTTCAGCACATATTCTAGGGGAATATTCTAAATACTAGAAGGTGAGAACCATAGTAGAGGATGTTTACCATACAAATGCATCAAACTATATGAAATATTTGGAGATAATCTGAAAAAGTTATGTGCATGATCTCTGCAATGGAAGCCATAAAATATTGTTGAGAAAAATTAAGAAATACTCAGATAAGTAAATGAATGCACTGTGTTCATGGATCAGAAGAAACTATCTTATTAAGATGTCAATTCTCTTCCAAATAATCTATAGATTTAAAACAATCCCAAAACAAAGTCCTACACAGGAAGGATATACTCAAGGGGAACATGGCCTCTGAAATGCTCTGTAAAACTCGAAGAACGATAAACAAGGATCTAAGGATCTCATGCCTTAAAAAAGGCATGAGAAGACTTCCAAACTCTCAACTCTTGCTGACCTACTCACTGAGACATAGGTGTACACTGCCAGGAAAGCATAAGTATAGCAAATGTACAAAGACTTGGAGAAACTTTTTCTTTATTTGTTTCCACCTTTGTCTTTTTCTTTACCTTCTTTTTGTTCCAGGCATTTAGAATTTCTCTATCAAACCACTAGCTGGGGAGTAATATCATGGATAAGATGCTTTGTGGCCACACATGACAAAGACCATAGAATTTATAAAATTAGATCTAAAATGTCATTAAATAAAACAAAATAAAACCCACATAAACAGCAACAATAAACCCTGGGGAAGGTTGATAAAAGATTCCTCATTATAATATTAAAAATATCCACATTGAAAAATTTAAGAGACATGCAAAGGAATAAAAAATCATAGCCCAATCACAGGGTAATGAAAAGAATTAATATAAACTATAAAGAAGGTATTACAGACATTAGCTGGAATAGAAAATGATTTTAAGTCAACTCTTTTAAACGTCCTCAAAGTGCCAAAAGAAAACATATGCAAATGACTAAAATATGTAGTCACAAACAGAGAATATTAAAAAAAGATAGAAATTAGAAAAAAGCACCAAATACAAATTTTGGAGCTGAAAAGTAAGATGAAAGAAATAAAAAAATTGCAAAAGTGTTTCCATGTCAGTTTCTATCAGGCAGAAGAAAGAATCAATGAACTTTAAGACCAGTCACTTAGTATTAACTAGTCAGAGAAGAAAGAGAAAAGATTGAAGGAAAAAAAGAGAAGAGATAATAAAAGACTTGTGGGACACCATCATTATATACACACACATGTGCGCACGTGCACATGAAGAGAAACCATAAGAAGAGGAAAAGAGAAAAAAGCATAGCTGAAGAAATGACAAAAAATTCCCAAATTTAATGAAACCAGTGAAACTAAACATTTGAGAATCTCAACAAACTCCAATGGAGATAGTATCAAGAAACACAGTAAGATTGAAAAGGAAACTAATAACTTACCACACCATTAACCACCTAAACCAAAGAGGCAAATAAGGAACTATCGACCCAGCAAAAAGAGAGTAAACATTCTCCTCAAGTGTCCATGGAACTTTCCCCATGATAGACCATAGAATAAGCAAAAACACAAGTCTCAATAAATTTAAAAATACCAAAATCATAGAAAGTATCCCCTTAAACCAAAATAGAATGAAATTAAATAATAATAATAATAATAGAAATAATCTGAATAGTCACAGTTGACTCTTAAAGGGCCAATGAGTCAAAGAATATATCACAAGAGAAATAACAAAATACTTTGAGGTAAATGAAAACCAAAATAAAACATATCAACATATGCTATGTAGTAAAAGAAGTACAAGGAAATTTATACCTGTAAAGTCCTTCATTAAAAAAGAAAAAGATCTCAGAACAATAACCCAAATATACATCTAATGAAATCAAATTCTAGGGTAAAAATGAAAGAATATATTAGGGTACCGATAAATAAAACAGAAAACATAGGAGACTAATTGGAAAAAAAAATAGCAAAACTTTACAAAAATTGACCAAAAGAAGAAAAAAGACTCAAATTTGAAAATCAGAAATGAAAGTGTGGTTATTATTGTCAACATTACAGAAATGAAAATATTATAAGGGGATATTATAAACATTTGTACTCCCAAAATTAGATAAACTGGCTGAAATGGAAATCTTACTAGAAAAAAACAGTCTATAAAAATTGGCTAAAGAAGAAATAGAAAAATCCGATTCAACACATAATAATCAAAAAGCTCCCAGTGAAAACATAAGAGCATCTAGCCTCATCACTGATGAATTTCTACCAAATGCTTAAAGAAGAATTAACACCAATCCTTCCTAAACTCTTTCAAAAAGTATTTCAAAAGAAAAAAAAATACTTTCTAACTTATTCTTTGAGGCTAGGATTGCTCTGACACCAAAGCCAGAAAAAGAAAACCCAAGAAAGAAATATTTGGACAAATATCCATATAAATTTAGATGCAAAAATCTTCAATGAAACAGTAGCAAAGTAATCAAGCAGCATATGTGAAGTATTATGTACCAAAAACAAATGGGATTAATTGCAATAATGTAAGGATGTTTAAACATATGTAAAATCAATAAATATATTTAATAACACTAATATAATGAAGGAGAAAAAAAGACATGATCATCACCAATGATGCAAAAAAGTATATGACAAAATCCAATGTCCATTCATGATTTTAAAAGAAAACACTCATTAAACTAAACATATAAGGGAAATTCCTCATCATATTAATGGGCATTATGAAAATAAAACATAGTTACCATTAAACTCAATAGTGATGAAATCTTTGCTCCTAAAATCAGGAGAAAGAAAAGAATTCTAATTTCACCAAGTATATTCAACATAGTACTAGAATTTCTAGTCAAAGCAATGAAGCAAGTAAAGAAATAAAAGGTATGCAAATGTGAAAAAGTGAAAATATCTATTCAAAGCAGGCATGATGTTGCATTTAAAATATCCTAAACAATAAGAAACCTATTAGCGCTAAGAAATGAATTCAGAAATGTTGCACAAAATTACCTTTGCTTGTCTTCACTAATTACAAACAATCTGAAAAGAAAATTAACAAAATATTTCCACTTAAAATAGGATCAAAAAGAATAAATTGCTTGTGAACATATTTAGCCAAGTAGGCATAAGTCTTTGAAGTTAAATGTGAAAAAACATTGCTGCAAGAAATTAAAGAAGGTATAAAAAAATGGGAAGATATCTCATGTTCATGGATAGGAAGCCTATGTTTAATGAGATCACATTACTCCTCAAAGTGATCTATTGATTCAATTTGATCCCTATTAAAATTCCAACTGCATTTTTGGCAGAAACAGAAAAGCCTATCCTAAAATTCTCATAAAATTTTAATGGATCTCAAGTGTCTAAAACAATTTTGCAAAGAATAACAGTTGAAGGATTCACATTCCCTGAAATGAATATAACTACGATTTTAGAGTAATTTAGTTTGTGGCTCCAGTATAAGATATATAAAAATTGAATAAAATTGAGATTCCAAAAATAAACTCACATGTATCTAATCAATGAATTTTCAAAATAGGTGCCAGAACCATTCAATGGTCAATAAAGATTTTTTGATAATTGGAATAAGGAAAACTAGATATCCACATGTAAAAGAATGAAGTTGGACCCTTTCTTCACAACACATACAAAAATTAACTTAAAAAAAAACAACCACTTACTTAAAAGAGCAAAAACAATAAACTCTTAGAAGAAACAAAGGTGTAATTCTTCATTACCTCAGTTTGGGCAATTGTTTCTTATATATATTACATATATAACCAAACCACAAGCAACAGCAACAAAAAGTTATGTTGGACTCATCAAAACATTTGTGCATCCAAGGACGTTATCAACAAAGTGAAAAGATAACCTATAGAATGGTAGAAAATATTTCCAAATCATGTATGCAATAAGGGTCTAGTAACTAAAATATATTAAAAAAAAAAAAATCCTCTTGCAACTCAGCAATCAAAACAAAAGCAGCAATTAAAAAATGGGTAGTGGATTTGAATAGACATTGCTACAGAAGACCTGTACAATTGGCCAATAAGCCCATGGAAAGTTACTCAACAAAATTAGTTCTCACAAAATAAAAATCAAAACCACAAGATTAAAACAAAAAAATCTACCACTTCAAACCCACTAGGTTAGCTAAAATTTTTAAAAACTGGAAAATAACAACTTTTAAGGAAGAGCTGGAATAATTAAAACTTCCATGCATTTCTAGTGGGGTGTAAAACGGTGCAGTGAATGAAACATACTCGGTATTTCTCAAAAAGAAAACCTCTACTTAACATATGAGCTCTCATAGGTATACATACAAAAGCATTGGAAACAAGTTTTCAAACAAAAACTTGTACATAAATGTTCAAAGCAGCACTGTTCAAAATAGCCAAACACAGAAACAAACCAAATATCCCCAAACTGCTACATCATGCTATTATATGAATGAAACTTGAAAACATTATGCCAAGTGAAAGAAGCCAGAAATAAAAGACTGTATACTGATGATTCTATTTATATGAAATATCCATAATAGGCAAATCCAGAGAAACAGGAAGCAGATTATTGGTTATCAGTGGCTGGGAAGGATGGGGAATAGGAGTGAATGCTTGAGGGGAGTGGGATTTCTTTTTGTGGTGATAAAACATGCTGGAACTAGAAAAGGTTGATAGTTTCACAACACTGTAATAGTAGTAAAAGCAGTGAATCACAGCACTTTAAAATGGTTAAATTGGTGAATTTTAAATTGGGTAAACATATCTCAATTTTCAAGAGATCCAAGATGGCCGAGTAGGGAAAGGCAGGCTGCACTTCGGCTTCACAAACTGCGGGAAGGTAGGCAGGTTTCCTGGCAAAAGGGAAGCTGTGAGACTGCGGGGGCAATTGGAGAGGGCAGCAAGAGAGTGGGGACTCACTTGGCCCGAGGAGAGGGAAGCCATGGGAGATAGGGTAAGTAAGCCAGCCCACAGCCAGCTCAGAGAGAGCAACGCAGGGGGAAGTGACTGGGCTGGAAAACCAGTGCTCAGGCAGATCAGTGTGAGGAAAGTCACCGGGTGACCAGGGGTGCTTCTGGGTGCTCAGCAGGCTCTTGAGGTGGGGGAGCAGCTGGGCAAAAGGTGTGGGGATGGGCACCCAGCCTGCTCTGACAGAGAGAGGAGTAGAGAGGGAGGGAAGACTTGGTGGGAGGACTGTATCTCAGCCATTTCTCAGGAAAAGGAAACACTCCAGCCTGTGTTGAAGCAGCTCCAGGGAGAGGGGAAGGAGGAGCTGATCAGGTGGGCTGTCATACCCACCTGCCCTGGGAGAGAGAAGAACTGGATCAGTGAGTGGGTGGGCTGACAGGCACCTAACAGCCTGAGTAAGAGGGGATCCTGGAGAGGCAGAGAGCAAGCCATCAGAAACCCCAACCTGTCTGAGGGAAAGGGGGCGGGGAGAGGCAGGCAGCAAACACTAAGAAGAGAAGGGAGCCAGAGAGCTATCCAGAGAGTTGTCTGGCACCCAGCTTGCTCCTTTGGGGGAAGGGGGGAGTTGCAGGAGAGGCAGCCTTGCAACAGAGAACTAAGACTGGGATTATTTATTTATTTATTTATTTTTAATTAAATAATTTTTTTTTTCCTTCTTTATTTTTTTTCTTGATACCTAGTTACCTTACCTGAGGAGAGCAGGCTACAGAGTGATTCATTGGTGAGCCCTGGCAGACTGAGTGGGTTGCTAGTGTCCTGAGAGGGAAGTCTGTTTTGGGTTTTTTTTCCCTTTCTTTTCTTTTTTTTTTTTTTTTTAATATATAAAAGTTGTATGTATATTTTTACTGCCTATGCCTTCTTTATATTTATGCATACAACATTTGCAAAAAAAAGTTAAAACATCTTATAAATACCTACATGTATTTCGTACCTATAGCGTTCAAAAGGAACACTCTATTAAAGTTGAAATGATCCATTTCCTGGTGCAGCAAAGTACTCTTAAATCTCTAAAGTTTTTCTTTGTCCATAAAACATCTAAAATTAGCCAATTGTTGTAAAACTGAACTTTACTAAACCATCCTATTTTAGATAGGAATTTAGTATGTGTGCTTGCAAAAATCTGTCAAAAAACCACTCATATGGGTGCAAAGAGCCACATGGTATCTCCAGGGGAAGAGCTGAGAAGCTGTGACTACAAGGGCACTGTGCAAGAACATCATCTTTCCTAGTCTTTTGTTTTCAACTTTCTCTAAGTCTGAGAAAATATTACAAGACCAGCAAGACAGTTAACTGGGCATGGCCCTGTTCAGCCTGGAGCCATGGGCTTTCCACCACAGCACCACATGGCACAGGAGCAAAAGCAGCAGAACTGAACCCAGGGACCCATTGGTGCTCTAGAGATTTAGCTTGAGAACCAAATTAGTTCATCCAAAGTAAGCACACCCCCATTGCCCTTAAATAGAGGGGGTGGTTGGAAAGGCTCTTTCAATAATACTGCATTATTCCCAAACTGAGAAAAAAAGTTTCTACCTGGTAGAATTATTTCATTTCAGGCTCCTTCAAAAAAATACTAAGACCATTTTTTAAAATTCTCTTTATTTCATTTTCTTTCTCTACTAATTTTGTGATAAGATTTGACGTATGTGTTGAATTTAAAATAATCTGTACTTTGGGGATTAATTTGTATATGTTCACGGTACTTTGTTTAGAACACAGGGACAAATAATCTAGAAATCTCAAAAAACAATTTGATAACTAAGTTCTTTTGCTGCTTTTAACAAATCGATTTTATTGATACAATAAATAAATGCGTATCCATCCAAAGTCTACAATAAATGGCATTCAGTACAATCACATAAGTGTGCATTCATCGCTTCAATTATTTCTAGAGCATTTTCATTATTCCAGTAATAATAATAATAATAAACATAATAAACAAAAACCAACCAAACCTAACTCATCACATCTCAATCTCTCTATACCTCCCCCACCATACATAGCTGCTATTGTGTTTCCCTCTCTCTAGTTTATTTGTATTTTTATCTTGTAATAACAGTCTTATATATGCAATATTACCCATGTTTGTATTTTACATGAGGTTTCACTGTTATACAGTCCCATATTACATTCTTTAGCTTTCCTTCTGGTAATACACATGTCCTTAGACTTTCCCTTTCAACTGCTGTCATACCCAAACAAAAACAGCATGATGGTCTCTCACCATTTTCATTCATTTCCAAAGATTTACAAACAATCTTTTAACCAATTCTGCATAGACTAACCCTCAGCTGCCCTCATTTTGTTCTATGGTGGCCTATATTCTAATTATTCATTACATGAGTTTCCATAATATATTTAGTTCATTATAATGCTATCATGCACTACTTGTCCTTTGTGTCTGATATGCTTCACTCAACATATCCTCCAGGTTCACCCATGTTGTCATATACTTCATGAATTCATTTCTTCTTACCACTGCACAATATACGATTGTGTGTATAAATCTCAATTTGTTTATCTATTCGTTGGTTGATGGACACGTGGGTTGTTTCTATCTTTTGGCAGTTGTGAATAATGCCACATTGAACATCGGTGTGCAGATTTCTATTCGTGCCACTGCTCTCAGTTCTTCTAGGTTACACCTAGCAATGGTATTGCCAAGTTTTATGTCAGGTCTATATTCAAATTCCTTAGGAACTGCCAAACAATCCTCCACAGTAGCTCTACCATTCTATATTCCCACCAACAGTGAATATGTGTTCCTATCTCTC
>JAQZBX010025283.1:0-29695 GCA_029593785.1 Cabassous unicinctus | reverse complement strand
TCTCAAAAAACCAGCTTTTGTAAAGTAAAAATTTCTCTCGGTTAAAAAAATCATGCAAAACACTTAAAATTTGCATTTACCTCTTCCATGGATACACATGGTCTTAGAAAAATATTTCCTAAACTCGTAATTCTATCCAATAAAGTAGTTCTATCACAGATATAATGAATCCATACCATTATTTCCCCCAAGTATTGTGTACCCCTTTATGATGGAAAATATTCATCGTTTAACTCTACATCCAAAACTTAACAATTTCTGTGGGCTTTTCTTGAAGCATTTAAAGGCATAACAAGCATTTATTTTTTAAATTTTACTCTCATTTTCTCAAATATAATTCATGTTAAATTCATTTAATTTATGTGGTGTAAGTAGAGTAATAAAAAAAAGTAACTGTTGCAAGAGAATAAAGGGAACAGCTACAAACAGGCTCATATACAAGCACTTAATAGATGACAGAAACAGTGTGTGGTAATACAATAAAAATAATGTATATTTTTCAATAACTGGTGCTTGAGCAGTTGGATAATCAACTTTCCTACAACTAGACAAAATTAAGATGTAAATTAAAAGGACCAACTATGAAAGTCAAAATTGTATTTATTTTAGGACTAACAGAGTAGATTTCCTTCAGGATACAGTATAGGTAAGGAGATCTTAAACAATAAAAAAAATCACAGTAAAAATATTGATGAATTTAATAATATTATAGTTGAGAATTTCTTTTCTTCAAAGAATATTGATAAGCATAAAGTCCTGTGTAACAAACTGATTGAATTTATCTGCAACACATATTGTAGATAGAAATTACACAGAAGAGGATTTTCATAATGCAATTAAAGTATACTAAAATTTAAAATCACTGTTAGTAATATATGTGTGTGTATATGTGTGCCTGTGTGTCTGTGTATGCACACATTCAGCACAGTAGAAGAATGTTAAATATCTGACAATATAAAGCATTTTTAATAAGTTGAGGAAAGAAAACTCTAAACCATTGCTGTTGTAATTTGTTCAATGAGTGTGAAATAGTGTGGCATTGTATCAATATACTTAGGCTATGCTGTATCTGAGTGAACACTCAATTTACAGTGTAGAAATAGTTATGATTCATGCTTAATACCTCATGTGTTACCTACAGCTCTTCAATCTAGAGCCACAGCTGATTGAACAGCCTTTACCCAAGTGTCCAGAGAAAACAGTTTATGGTAACAGTAATCAAATTCCTACATACACACTCTTCTGTTTTTCTTTTATTGGGCCTATGCTTGCTTCAGGTTTGAGCTTTACATTAATACTGTACTGGAACAAAATCTTCTGATAGGGAAGATAGCTAAAATATTAAGAATAATAAAAATATATATGAGATGCATAATCTATTAACATGAAAGATTTGTATAGCCAACACACAATGGGCATACATTATCAACAGGAAACACATATTTGTATTTAATGGCCACTGAAACTATGGTTCCTAGGATAATGAAGCATTTAAAGCCAGAAATGTAGCTACAGATGCAAATTTTTAATACTAAAATTTCTAGTTAATTTTTAAAAAATTGACTCACTTGATCAATTTATATCTCCAAGAGCTGTTGTATTATTTTAATTTTTCATGGACCTATTCTTATGGAACAAGTTTGCACCTTGTTAACTGCTCAGTATTTGAGAATTATCACTTGTGAGTTGTTGGTCATATGGAATACTTAACAAACAACATGTAACAGGTGAACATAAGACCAGAACTGACATCATGAGCTGGGATTTACTAATTCATTGATTCACTAGTGGATTGTGTGTTTCTTGTTTATACATATTTAAACTTTAAATTTCCCAATCTCTAGAATGGTGACAGGGGTTGAAGATTTCTAAACAGGGACACACAGATAAACTAGAACTGAAGTCAAGATTGTAACATGCTAACATAATAAAGAATTGAAAAATAAGGACTCAAAGGGAAATGTAAACACTCTCAAGATGAAGCAATAGTTCCCCCATACCTGTGAATCAAACAATTGAAATCTATGAAATCTAATAAGTTTCTAACCATCAGGTTATCTATTCATGACTTAGAAATCATTTCTTCATTGTTAATGAAATGCACACATCTGCATGTTATATATCCCCTTAAAATCTTCCATAGATATTTAGTCTAAGATGAACTCATTTCTTTTATTGTGATGAAGACATAATCAAAATAACATAAGGAAAAATAGATTTATACATATCATTGATGAACACAATAGGAATTTAGTAATGAGTGGGCTGTATAAATTTGAAATCAACATAGTAAAATTGGTATCCTATGAAAGAAGGAGGAAGCCTTAAATGATGGTATATGTTGAAGCAGAGTAAGGGACAGATGGTTTAAGACACCTTAAAAATCAGAAATTTATACCCTATGGGAAAAGGAAAGAACAAGTAATGTTACTTTAATTGTGACTTTTTTGTGGAGAAAGTCAAATCCCTTAAACTCATCTTGCTAACACAAGGAGCACTCAGCAGGAAGCCATGTGCAGATCAAAAGTATCTAATGGTTCTTATTTCTTGAAATAGATACTGAGAAAATTGTCAGGGCGAGCCAAGGGCAACATTTGTGGATTGAGGTCTGAGAGGAATGAGAGCTGCTAAATGGCATTGATGGAACACCACAAATCATGTCCTTCTCCACACCTACAAAACACTAAACAAATTGCACCAGCCAATTCCCTCCAAGGTATGGAGTTTCCCAGCAAGGTTTCAATCACCTAATTTACAATTGTGAACAACCATATCAATAAAGCCCATCATTGGCAGAAATCGAGATTTTGCATGAGAATAAACATAAAGAAACTATTTTTAAGTGGCCAGGAGCATGCTGGCACAATCAATGAGAGAGTGTGATATTTTAATATGTCTAATTAATATATTTAAAGAGATAAAGGATTATTTTGCATCTGTATTGTACTATGAGAACTATATATTAGAGACTAAAGAGAGCTAGGGTACTAGGGGATATTATATATATTTACATACAAGATTTCATTATTTAGAAGTTCATTTCATATATTAAAGAAATCTTAAAGAATATTTCTCAAAATATCTGTTATAAAAATATGTTGAAAATATGGAAAAAATAAATGATCATAGTATTTCTGAGATAAAATGAAATTGGTGATTAAAGATTACAAATATCAGATGCAAAGAAAAAATTTTCAGGAATAGATAAGTTTTCTGATTAAGATAATGCACTACATGCTGGGTACATAAATTAAAACACACACTTAGAAATATCAAATATGAAATGCATAAAATATAATATCATATAATACCATGAAAATGAAAGAAGTAGAATCTGAAGACTTTTAAATTTTTGTCAGGAGTCACTGAAAAATATTAGTCAATGAATCTAGTTAGTCAAACATCTGGAAAGAATTAAATAGGACAGAAATTCTACATGTGAATATAAACATAAATATAAATAAGACATGATGAAATATAAAGACATATTCACACTTGAATATAAAATTAGTCAGCGATGACTTTACCAAAGAAATAGCTAGGAAGAAATCTTAGGAACAAATAAATTTTAAGAAGAAATATGATGGTTCCCTCAATTGTCAAAACATTTAAAATGTAAGTATATATTTCAGACATTGGTTGAATTTGAACAAAGTTCAGATTTTTAACAGGATTATTAGTTTTGATGACAGGAGGGCTGTTTTAATCATCAGCTTCTTATTTTGACATGTAATAATCCATAATGAGCCATAATGAGTATTTTTTGTAAATTATGCAACTTGCAATTTAATATAAATGAGCCTAATTTTCCACAAAGTAAATATTTTTCTATATAAGATCTTGGATTTAGAAAGGAAGCCATCAAAGAATTAAATTCTTAGACATAAAGGGGCTAATATATTCTTAGGTTATCAAAATGCTGGCTGAGATTTTAGGAATCAGAAAAATAAAACTCTTTCAAACTTGAGAGTTTAACTTTTATATCTAACTTATGAAAGAATCACATAGCATTAGCAAGACTGTTGTTCTGCAGGCAAATCCAATACCATTTGTTGCTATATCTCTTCATTTTATAACTAATGAATCCTGTTTTTCTATATGCAGAAGCTTGAAGGAAACAAGTGCAGTATACATCTTTTCACACAGAGATAAAATCCTTAAACTTGCAAATTATGTTGTGTTAAAAGGCAGGGTTTTTATATGACCCTTTTTGAATGTGGCAAACAAATCTCAAGAATCACAACATTAATACAGGTCTCTGGGCTATATCCACATAAAGTCTTCAATTCCATAGTTGTTTTTTAGTTCTAATCACTTTATTACTTTCAGCATACACAAGTAGATGAGCGAATGCAAGAAAGCAATTTACAAAGAATCCTTCTGTAACCAAAAACAATCAATATTTTCTTCCAGGGTAGCAGTATATGGTACCATAAAATTATGTAAAAAGCGTAGGTGCTTGCTAGGATACTGATATAAAGGCATGGTCTTCTTCTTATGATGTGATACATTTTTTTTTTTTGCTCTAAGCCATCATAATTTTCCAAAACAATTTTAGAATTTAGAAAGC
This sequence comes from Cabassous unicinctus, assembly GCA_029593785.1. Classification (NCBI taxonomy): domain Eukaryota; kingdom Metazoa; phylum Chordata; class Mammalia; order Cingulata; family Chlamyphoridae; genus Cabassous; species Cabassous unicinctus. Next base: position 25,125 of record JAQZBX010025283.1, on the reverse strand, counting down.
CTATTCAAGAAGAATATGTGAGAATGAGAAGTGAGGAATTTTCTTGTTTGTTTTTTGTTTATTATTATTGAAATAATGAAAATGCTATAATAATGAATGAAGTGATGAACACAACTATGTGATTATAGCAAATACCACTGATTGTACAATTTGTATGTATTGTATGTTTATTAATATGTATCAATAAAATTGAATTGTTAGAAAATAATAATAATAATTAAAAGAATACATAAATTACACAAATATAGAATTGAGAAAAAAAAACTATAATACAGAGATTTCTATCTTACTGTCAAATGTTAACAAGATACATACAGACAAGAAAACTTTAGATATTTTATAGAGAAATATTTAAATTTAAAACATGAAATATAAATTAAACTTCTTCTAATTGTGTTTTCAATTTTCTTTTTTTTTCTTAACCATAGAAAGTTTGGCCTGAAATCTTAAAATATCTGTGGAACATTCTGCCTAGAGCAGTGTTAATCTCTCTGTTCCACAGACTGTAAATGAGGGGATTTACAAGTGGGGGCACCATGGAGTAAAACATGCCTGTGAGCACATTGCTAAGAGATGCTTTATCTGCAATGGGACCCAAGACAGCAAAAAATCCAGAAATTGTAAATACAAGTAGAACGGCCAACTGTGTAGTACAGGTAGATAAGGCTTTATTACAGGCTTCCACAGAATTCATCCTAAGCACCATTGAAACTATATTACTATATGACATAAACAATGGAGCAGAACATAATAAACTCAGGCCTACACTTATAGCTAGGATGACAAACTCAGAAAACCAAACATCTGAAGATGCAATTCTCAAAATTTGAGGAATATCACAGAAATACTGATGAATCACATTCGATTCTGTGAAGGGGAGCCTGAACATGGCACCTGTGTCGATAGCAAAATACACCAACCCACTTGCCCATGAGCCACCAGCTGCCTGGGTGCACAGATGTGGGGTAATGGTGAGCCCATAGTGAAGAGGGTGGCAAATGGCAATATAGCGATCATAGGACATCACCAAAAGAAAGGCCAACTCTGTGTATCCAAAGAAGATAAAAAGAAAAATTTGAGCAGCACATGCTGGGAGAGATATCAAATTATTGCCTGTCAGAGAATTCACAAAGAATTTGGGAACAGTAACTGAAATGAAACAAACATCTATCAGGGATAAATTTCCTATAAAGAAGTACATTGTAGAGTGCAGATGTTGGTCAGTCACAATAAGAGTAAGAGTTAGAAGATTTCCAGTTAAGGCTCCCAGATAAATCACTAAGAATAGCAGACCTTGCAAAACTTGTAGCTCCCATGTGCTTGAGATATCCATGAGGATGAATTCTGTGAAGATGGTGAAATTGCTCATGTATACTTATATGGTGCAGTTTCCCTGGGAATCAAAGTATAAAATAAGACAATGCTAAAAAGCAAAATGAAGCCAATCCACAATATCAACAAATAACATTCAAACATTGGAATCAAGTTAAGGGTTTTAACATGGAAATCAAGATACAGGAAATCAAATCATGGCACAATAAATAAATAAATGCACAAATTTATTTTTTCATTTTAAATCCCAACTTCTGAGATAGCATTCACTAGATGACAAAATCTAAGCAAATATAAATATTTGCTACAAGATTTAAGGTTGAGCAACCTTTCAATCTTTGAGCCACATTTACAGTATTACTTAAAATTCATGTTAAAATTAAGCCTGAACACATTCAGTGATTATTTGCTTATTTTGTACAATATCAAAACTTAAAGCAGACCTACCTTGTGAGAAGGTTTCTATATAGACAATAGGTTTTTAACACTACCCAGCTGTAACTGAATCTCTTCATATACCAGTGAATAGGGATGGCTTCAGATTTCTCTCCAACTATAACAAAATGAACTTGAAATTGTTTCTGTAGAAAAGCTAATAAATAGTTCTAAAGATCTTCTGAGATTTTATTCAAAATCAGACAAATGGTTATTCCTCATCATTCTTTAATTTTAGTTGACTTATAAGAAGTGTAGATGTATTCTTTCATTCTTCCTTTGTTAACATTGTCCGTAAATTTATATATGATTAAAATTGGAGTGTGTATCTAAAGTTCATCTGTTTTCACTCTAGTTAACTTTCTCACCTGCACACAGAATGTAAGAAAATTATTCCACCTGACTATACTCTTACACCAAGCATGCTTGACCATTTGCCATGAATTCCAATATTTAGTGAAAGACTAACATTCTGCCATAGTCTCTCCCTTATATACTTGTCCAGGTGGTAGACATTTCCTCAATCATTAATATAAGTATAAGTATTTAATCGTGCTTGTCTTGAAGCATCTCAGATCATAAAGAAATCTTATTTCAATATTATATGTTTTTAATATACTGTTTTGTATTTTTAAAGGAGCTCTAGGTTAAATATGTATTACATCAAAAATATATGGCATTCCCATATAATCCAACCCACCCCTCCCACACTTTCTCACATGAACAACAGCTTTCATTAGTGTTGTATATTTGTTACAATTGATGAATATATATTGAAGCATTGCTATTAACCATGGACTATAGTTTACATTATAATTTACAGTTTGCACTGCACAATTTTGTAGGTTTTGATAAAATTTATAATGGCCTGTATCCATCATTGCAATGACATGCAGGACATCAATATTATATTTTAATACTAAAACTAGTTATGTTGTAGAGAAATTTTAGTTGTATTTTACTTCATTTGTGGGAAACCTAGAATTAAGGAATTAAAATTATCCATGTTTAGAATTTGTATTTTATTAATATTTTATGTATATTAAATCCCTTGGTCCTTATAATACATTTTACAATGAAAACATGTTTTAATATATAGTAATAAAAATGTTGACTTGCTTATATTGTTTTTCCAGATAAATTTCTATTGCATTGCAAAATATTTTGTGCAAATTGTTTTCTATAATATCATTCTATTATATGTGGTTTCATTTAAAAGCCTTGTTCTCTAAACCACAGAAATTGTGTTAAGCAGATAATTTATTAAATAACAAAACATTACTTAGTGATTCCTCTAATAAAGTTGATCTACGATGCATGCTACTGAATGAACCCAGTCTTTTCTGTTGCTTTTTTTTTTCAACTTTATTTTCTATTTGCTTTTTCTGAATCATGAATTAGCACTTGATTATTAATGTCTCCTTCCTATCTTCCATCTCATCATGTTGCATATTTCTTCCCAGTCTATAGAAGCTCTCAAGTTTAATTGTGCTAAATTTTCCACATATCTTCTTCTTCAAAATGTACCTAAATGGTCAAATGAATAGATATGACCTACAGAGAGAGTTCAGGGTTTCCCCCTATTCCTTATTACCTCATGGATCTTTAGAAAGCATTACTTTTCAATTTTAAAACATACAGGGTGGGATTGCTAATTCCTTGTCAATTTTTTAAAAAGATGATATATAGGAATGTATTCAAATTATCAGCATAGAACATGCCTGTGCCATAATATCCAGCAAATAAACATCAGAATTTGCTGTTGTAAAAACTACACTGGAAAACCTGGCATTTACACTGATGCTTTAATGATGATATTTTTACATTGTTAGAGTTCAATGAAATTGCATCTAAACTCCCATTTTTTTGGTCTGTAAATTCTTAGCTCTCCTTTTGAATCTAGTTTAAGACAACTCATTCTTGTTGCTTTCACTAGTTCAATTTCAAGGGAATTTTTGTGTCAATATATTTCCAATATTTTGAATCAAATTGTATATTTACAGACAGATCTTCAGGTACCATATTATAAAATAACATAAATAGTTTAATTTAAAAACTTCAACCTACCTTATGAGAAAAAATTTATCATATGGGGAAGAAATAATTAAGCATGCAAATGCTGTGAGACATAGCAGTGCTTTGTCAGGGAACTATTCATTAGTAATATAAAATAAACTAATTAAATAAAATATAAAAATATACCTGAAAAGTGAGAGAAGATTATTTTCCATAACATTAATATAACTTTGAAATATTTAGTTGATTGACAATATTCATGATCCTGCCTCTGCCTTCACTAAATAAAACTCAGAGTTCCTTCTTGGGTAGATGCACTTTAAAAAACATTCTGCTTCTGGATTCTTTATTTAGGATGGACATGTATGGGTCATAGCTCCCATGAGTCCTGGTTAACTGTTGATTTCAACCTCAAGAGAAAATAACTTTCCTTTAACTTTTAATTGGTAAAGATTCTTTCTCCATATCCTTGAGATTAATTAAATTTGTAGTTCTGTTTCTTTGAAATAAAATTAGTAGATAATTTTTTTGCTACACTTAAGAAAATAATTATATTAATGTTTCCCAATTCACAGGAGATTCAATTTATTTATTTTATACCAGATATAGCCATATAGAAAAGGCATAAAATATTTTTAAGCATAAAATAAGTTTTCTAAGGATTTAGTAATAATATTAGGGCATTAAGGAAAATCATGCACAGATTAAAAATAATTCAAAAAATAAAAATCAATTTTGAACCACAACTACTAAATTTAAAGGAAAGGAAATATTCAAGAATTTATTTTAAAAGCAAAATATATTTTTTAAAAAATAAAAATAAAGTTTGTGGCACAGAGTGGAACTCTTATTCTCCATATGTGTTTTGAGAAAATACTCACACATTGAATGTGACCATTAAAGTTGTTACATTCTGAATGCAAATTATTATCCCTCAGAAGAATTTCTTAAGGAAGAAGTAAATTGTCATTTTTCTGAAAATTTTTCTTAATGTCTGTCAATTTAGAGAGAAGTAAAGTGTGCGAGAGGCTAAGAAACTGTAGAAAATCTTGGAAATGAAGGTCAAAAATAGATTTATCTCTCTAAGTAGCTCTCCAGTTTAATAGCAGTTGTAAGAGTCAGGCTGAAGTTTGGTGGGTAGTGATTAGAAGTCAAACCTATAAATGTAGAAATACCCCTTTACATTTTGACAATCTTATAATTTCTGGATTAATAGTACTTAACTGGATTTTTCTACTGGCTTTTTATTCAAACTGTTACAGTGTTTTCTATGTTGAAGAAGAAGCTTCAACTGGAAAATACTGGTTCACAGAGTGATACAGATCTTCAAATACTATATATTTTATTATATATTACCAAAATAGTTCACATTTATTAAAATTGAAAGAGACCAAAAGCAGTCATATGATATATGTTGCACTACAACTTTACTTTTAGATTGAGCTAACAAATGATATTCTATGGAATATGAAAATGTTTATGAGGTCATGGGGTGTTGTCTTGGTGGGTGGAGAACCAAACAAAATTGATGTAATATTGAATTCCCATCCTAAGGAGTTGTGCTATATTCTCTATTGGAGGGGCAAGAATCTCTAGAGTAGTTGGACAATTCCTAGTGCCTAGTGAAGGAGGAAAGACCAATAAGCCAGGTTCTTGATATGGATGCTTATACTTATTAACCTTGTTCTTGTGAAATTGAAGTATAGCCTAGTAATATATATTGCCTAAATGTTACCTCTTGAAAGCTTTATTGCTGATCAAATGTGGCTTCTCCCTAAGCCAAACTCAGCATATAAATTCACACCCTTCCTCCCATCCATTGTGGGACATAACTCCCAGGTATGAGCCTCCCTGACACCAAGGGTTTATTACCAAGTGCCAACTAGTGCTACATTTGCAAAAAACCTTTACCAAAAGGAGGAAATAGTAAATATATGTGTTTTTTTTTTTTATTTATGGCGAAGAGATTTCAAAATGAGTCAGGAGGTCATTCCAGAGTTTATGCTTTTGCAAATCTCAGGAGGATCTCACTGACTGCCACAGTAAACAGTGCATCAAGCAGGAGTGCTCCTGAGGGCTCTAGATAGACATAGATACTACAGGAATGGCAGACATCCCTAGGAAATTGGCACCTCATCAGTGAGCCTTCCCTTGGGATATATGTTAACCAATTTCAACAATGTATCAGCATTAGATGCATTTAAAATTTTTTGACACATGGTTCTTCCATCCTTTTTATTTTAGCACATAATTGAAACTATACCTGTTAAATATATGTCCCAGAGACTTAAATCTTCTTTTATACTGTTTATATGTCAGTAGATCCCTGAATCTCAGGAGAGTTGCAGCCAACACTTACTCTCCAGTTCATGGGACTCACCCAGGACAATAACAAAAGGATGATGGTGAACAATACCCATCCTAAAAAACAGAAAGTATCTACAACTGCAAGCAAGACAGTTCCATCCATCTGCCTCATGGGGAGTAAGTCCTCTTTCAGCCAGAAGCTGAGTGAGCGTTAACATCCTCCAAATCTCAAGATTGAGGAACAAAAAAACCTAAGATGAGAAGGCATTATGGACTATAGTAGACTTACTATTCTCATAATTGAAGAACTGGTAAAATTGATATAATGAGCATCATCCACCAGAGGTTCTGAGGGAAGGGAGATGGAAGAATAGGTGTAATATGGGGCATTTTGGGGACATTGAATCTGTTCTGCTTGGTATTGCAATGACAGATGCAAGCCATTATACATTTTGTCAAAATATATAAAATTGTTTGATGCAAAGTGTAAACCATAAAGTAAACAATAGACCACATTTAATAGTAATGCTTCTATATATTTTCATCAATTGTGACAAATGTACCACAGTAATGAAAGATGTTGTTAATGGTGAAATATGTGGGAGAAGGGTTGGAGTACGTGGAAATACCCACTGTATTTTTGATGTAACATTTATGTAATCTGCAGCATGTTTAAAAATTATTAATAAATTTTAAAAACTCTGTTAAGACATCAATTTAAAAAATTAAAAGGTGTGTTCTACCGTTCTCTTGGTTAAATTTGCATGAGTAAAATTTATATATTATAAATGTTTTAGAAATTATATTTAGTTCTTAGAAATTTTTCAATGTCTTCACTGTCCAATATATGTCCTGGTCCTGATATGCCTGATATTATAAAACAGCATAAGGCTATTGGCAACAAAAATGACCAAATTTCCTTGTCTATTACATTGGTTCACTGTGGCACTTCCCTGAAAGTGCTTGCAATCAAGTAAATGTCAGAGCTTTCTTTTCAGCAAAAAGAATGGTCCACAAATGAGAAGAAAGGCTAGTTTCTGAGTCATGTTTCAGTTGTAAATTACTTAATACTATTAAATCTGAAGGGGTGGCACAGTGTCAAATGCCCTGACCAACAGGATCTTTTTAACATATTCATTTGGACTTTATACAGTCCCTGCAACCCCCAGGCTTAAGCTTACCACAATTAAATATTTTCATTGTTTGTTTATGCAAATCAAGCATTAAGCCTCACTCTCAGACATGGCAGTCAACAGTGATGAAAAGTATATTAAGACTTCACTTTGTCCTGAGGGGAGAGTGAGGGAGCAATAGAATAGATGGAAAGCAGGACATTTTTGGTGTGATGGAATTGTTTACCATGATCCTGCAAGGATGGATAAAGAACATGTCAAATTACATCAAAATTGATAAAAAGTGTATGGTCCAAAATGTAAACCACAATGTAAACCATTGACCATGATAAGTAGGAATGTTTCAATATTTGCTATTCAATTGTAACAAATGCATCATCCACATGCAAAATGTTATTAATCAGGGAAAGGAGAAAAGGGAGAGAACATTGGGTATATAGGAATCTCTTACATTCTGGATGTGACATTTCTGTAAACTAAGATTACTTTGAAGACAAAATGAGAAACATAAGACATTGGGTCAATAAATGGAAGCAAATGTCAGTGTACATAGAAGACAATAGACCTTACAGTGATGCAAGATATAATGTTAAAATTATTTTAATTTTACATTTTTAATTTTTATATTATTTCAAACTTAAAAAAAATATATTTTATTTGTTATTTTAAAAACTATCATTATTATATGATTTTACTATTAATTGTTATTTTGGTTTTTTTGTTGCCTTCAATTTTGAAGAACATTTGAATCACAGAAGGATTACAACTGTGGCATGGGAGGATGATTGGTATGGGGCATATGAATGTGTTAAGGTGTTCATAGGGCATGGTCACAATGGGTGGAGATCCACACAATAACCAAAGAAATATAAAATTCCCATCCTGGAAAGCTGTGCCAAATTCTTTAATGGGATAGAAAGAATCGCCTGAGTACACGAACAGTGAATACTGGAGGATGGACCATTGACAGGCCCTTAATTGTGTTGACTATACTTATGAACCTTTACTTCTGAAATTGAAACTTAGCATATTATTATAGGGTGCCAAAGTGTTACCTCCGGGGAGCCTACTTGTTACTCAAAGTGGCCTCTCTAAGCCAAAACTCAGATGTAAAAGCATTACCTTTGCCCTAGGGTGAGACATGGCTTCTGGGGATGAGCCTCCCTGGCCCCAAGGGATTATTACCAAGAACCAATTAACAATGCAACTAAAAAAAAGACCTTGACCAAAAGAGGGAAAGGTTAAAGACAAATGAGTTTATATGGCTAAGAGATTTCAAAGTGAGTCAGTAGTTCACTTCAGAGGTTACACTACTGTGTGTCTTAGCATGAACTCATTGACTGTCAAAGTAAATATTACCTCAAATTGCAGAGCTCCTGAGGGCTCTGGAGACATCCAGGCACTATAGGCAGGGTAGACAGCTCAGGATTTTGTCACCCTGCCAATGGGACCTACTTTGGAATTTAGACTCCCCAGTTTAACAGAATTGAACTCAGTTGTGTTTTCCCTACACAAGGCTCTTCTGCCCCTCTATTTGAACCTATAGTTAGTACTAGAGCTTATAGTTGTATAGGCAAGAGAATTAAATCTTTGGGCGGTCCATGTAACAGTTGGGCCCTGAATCTCAACAGACTTGTAACACCCACTCTCCAGTTCATTGAACTCATCCAGGAAAACTATCAAGGAGATGATGACTGGCAACAACCCTCTCAAGAAACAAAAAGAATATGCAACAGGAAGCAAGAAAGCACCATTCATCTGCCCTATGGAATCTAAGCCTCCTCTCAATTAGAGGTGGAATGGACATCACCATCACTGAATCCTCAGGATTTGGGAATGGATGATGGACTAGAGTAGACTAACATTTGTTCTACTGTAAATTTGTTGTGATCCTAGCAATGGAAGAACTTTTATCATAGATGTGGAGACAGTGGCCACTGGACGTTCTAAGGGGAGGGAGAGGTTTTATTTGAGGGCAAATTTCTGGCCTGGGAATTATCCTTAATGGCATTGCAATGACAGATACAGACCATTGTATATGTTGTAATAATTTGTAAAAATGTGCAAGAGATAGTGTAAACTACTATATTATAATCATTGCTTAGTGGCAATATTCCAATATGCGTTCATCAATTGTGGCAAATTTACAACAACAATGAAGAATATGTTGTTGATATGGGAAAATGTGGGCAGGCTAGATGTTGGGCATATGGGAATCCCCAATAATTTTTTGTATAACACTTATGTAATCTAAGTTTCTTTAAACATAAATAATAAAAAGTCTGTTAAAAAATGTCTTCACTTGGATGCAGTGTCTGGCACATTCCCAGCTAAAGGCAGAAGTACTGCTGCCAAATTAGTTTAGGCATCAGGTGATTTGATCCAAGTACACACTTGATGCTTAAAAGAGCCATGCTCTATTAACCACTTTAAGTGAAACCCAGCATATGTCAACTGGCAGGATGACCTCTTAAGGAACCATAGTTCTCTCTCCTCAATTATCCTAAATCTTCCACAGTAATATTTGTTGCCCCTTCCTGAAGACGTGCCTCCCTCAAGTCTGTGAAGTTTTAGTTTCTCATTTATATCCCCAGGACCAAACTTACCTAAAAATCAATAAAACAGTATTAAGTAGCTGAAGCTGAGGAGATGGGTCATATGCCTGATAGCTCACAGCTGAAGTCAAGAAGAAATCAGAGCACTCTAGACTAAGAGAGGAAGCCAGGTAAAAGGCAAGCCCTATGCCTGATTGTCCACAACTATGTACTGGGAGAGGTAGATTCTGGAGAGGAAGTCAAGGACCTCACAGTGATTGGCTATCATCTTTGTCACACAGCAGGGACTCTGAAGAAATCATATCTGCTTATGCCTTGATTCAGACACTTTACAGCCTTGGAACTGTAAAATTTTACCCCTAATAAATTACCCATTATAAATGACAACTTATTTCTGGCACTTGCATTAACAGCCATGTGGCACACAAAGAAAATTTCAAAACCATGAAAGTGGTCATGGCAAAATACTCATGGAGAATTTTTGATAATGTAGTTCAGAAACATAAAACATATTTTTGATGCAACATTTATGTAATCTATGGTTTCTTTAAAAATTAAAAAAAAAAATCTGAAAATTTCATACATATCAGACTCATAATCCAGGCAAAATCAGTGAGATATTTATCATCTAAAATATTACCTTTCCCCTCACTGGATTATTTGAAAATGGGAAGGTGGACTTTTTCAAATTCTGCTTTCAATGGATTATAATTGCATATAGGTCATACTTTCTATGTTCTCTGAATGGGATGGGACAATCCCTGTCACAAAATGGATGCTACAACTAAAGGAAAAAATATATTATAAAATGATATCCAATTTGGGAGTATCTTTGAACTCTCAAGTGATGTTGGAAACCACTTCACTGGATGTTTTTAAAAATGTGTCAAGTGCCAAAGTAAATTTTAGCAAATCCAGTAAATATTAGTAAATATCCAGCAACACCTTCATTGTCCACTGCATCCTCAATTTCTCAATATTTTGTAATATGGAAAAAATCAATAAGCTATTAAAATTTAAGTTAGCTAATTTATCTAGCCTATTTGGCTGTCTTGGCCAAAAAACCTCCTATTGGTCCTCATGGCCCTGAGATCTACACTGTCAAGAAACATCACAGTTCACTGGAGATGACACTCATGTAAGATTTTTAGTACTATATGGTATTAAATTAATATCCTCAGAGATATATTCAAGAGGTGTGAGAAGGTTTTACTGAATTTCTACCACCTAAAGATGATATTCCATACAGCTTGAAACCTACTAAGGTCCTATGGAAAAAATATCTGAGAATGACTAGCCTGTAGCACAGATGTAAAGGACATTATCAGTTTGTGGTAGGGGCAGTTTTGGCATGGACTGCTTCTTTTCCCTGGGACACACAACTACATCCTGTGCTCAGGACCAGGTTTGTCAGCCTTGGGGTGATACAACACTCCCCTAGTAGATATGGGGCTGCCAGTATATTCCTCCCTGCATTGTCCTGAGCATATGTAAACAATCAATGAGGGCAGACTGATTTTTATTTTTGACACATAGCTTATACCCTCTTATTGTATCTGTTCCTTTATCCACAAAGGCAGCACAAGAACATGAGATGGTCACTGTGCCTAGCAGATCTCCCTGAACTGGCCACAGATTGAGACCCACTGACTATGGGGACCCAGGACTCACTAGTGAAGCTGGCCTTCCTGTGTCTCTTCTCTGTGTGAGTCTCTGTGTGAGCCTGAGGTTAGACCTGTTTTTACTCAACACAAAATTAGGTTAGGTATTGCTGAATACCAAATGTTGACATGAGGTATTTTTCTGAATATGAAATATAGAAGCTAAAATATAGATACTTGAAGAAGCCAGGGTAGAGTTAGGGAGTTTGTTTGGTGACTCTGCTCAAAATGGAGGCATTGCAGACTTAAATGTCTGCTGCCAAGAGGCAGAGCCTGTGAAAGTTAATTACTAACCCTCTACTACAAAGCATTTTTACCTGCATCAAACAGGACAATTGACCTTATAGAGATATAGAAAAGCCTATTTCACTTTTAGTCTGTGTTGCTGGGAGTAAGAGAGAGGATTTCCCAGCTGCAGGAGACTTCCAAAAAAAGCAAAACCCCATGGAAACATGTTCATGAACCTGTAAATGCCGTGAGAGTTAAGGTGATAGACAATTAACTCTATGTCCTGCCTTGTCACAGGAAATGGATGAGATGGTCCTTTCATGAATGACATTGGAGACCTTCATGAAGCAGGGGACTCCGTAGTGGAAGACCCCCTTACTTTCATTGTCTCATGGGATGATTGTGGGGGAGGCAGTGGAGAAGATGCCACATAATGTCTGTTCTGGGGTGGAAAGATCAGGGAAGCGTTAGCATTCTGCACTCTGCCAGGCCCTGGGGTACAGGAGTTAGGAAAGGAGAAACTTCCCTGTTGAAGGGCCATTGGGGAAGGCAGACTGTGAATAGGGAAAGGCAAAGGAGGGGGCAGAGCCCTTCCTCTGGGCAATGTAGTCTTGGATGCTCAATCAAAGGGTGGATAAAAGAGAAACTGATCATATTCCTAAGGAAGAGCTCAGCCAATGTTATTGAGGAAAGGGAGTCCCTCTGAGATAGGGATGATGGCTCTGGTAGGAACCATAATAAAACAGAGGTAAGATGGCTCCCAGGAGTGGAAATATGTAGGATCCTGTATTGTTACCCTCTGTGTCCTTGAATGCTGTCAGAGAGACATGAAACAATACTGGAAAAGACTTTCCTGTGCCCCAACAAAGATTGAGAATGAGAATTCCAGTTATGATCCTGATGCTTCAGATAAGGAGGGTGATTTCCTTGCCTCAACCCCAAACATACTGCTTTTAAGAAGAATGCTTAGAAGTGGGACCAATGTTTACATTTTCCTGCCAGTGGTATCAGTGACCCCATGTTTCTGTTTGGGTGGAAGAGGAAGAATGATATCCAAACTTCCTAGGTCTCTTAGATACAGGTGCCCAAGTTATCATAATCATGTGTGCCTGTGATGGGAAGGGAAAATTTGCGACACTAGGGGGCTTTGGGGTGGAAATGGTGATCCATGGTAGGCAAGTGTGCATGTACTTGTGGGTTGGGCCCATAGGGACATTCTGGGCACCTGTGACCATTGTGCATAATAGGTATTGAGATTTGGCTGCCATTGGCTGGTAAAACCACCATCACATGAAGAGTGATCCTTAGGAGAAATTAAAGACGTATCCTTGGGGTGTATCAACTCCCATGCTCCCCCCTCCACTAGTGTTGCCAGAGCCTAGCAAGGTTGTTCACAAAAAGCAATACCATTGCCCAGGTGTGGAAAGGGATATCACTTTATTGGTTTAGGACTTGTTCCAGGCAAAATTTTTAAATACCCCCCAGTCACAATTTAACAGCCCAGTCTAGCCAAAATAAAAGGTCTCAGGAGTTTGGAAACTGATAATTGATTACAATGGATTAAGTGATGAGGTGCTGACTTGACTCCTGCAGTCAGTGGCCACCCACACAGGGGACTATTATATATGCTTTTCCATTAATGTGTGACTTAAATCCAGAACTGCCATCTTCATTTAGGTACTAGCCAATCCTACAAACAAATGTGGATAGGCTCAACAAAGCCCCATCATTAAATGGAAATGGTATATCCAAGGCCAAGTTTTCCCAGGCCTCAGGGAGTTAGATTACTACATGACCAAATAGCTGCTTTGCTGGAGGGGACTGAATGGCCTGCAGGGGCTGCCCCTGCCACTCTCTTGGCTAAATTGGGCCTAAATTTAAAGTTATTCCATATGATGGTATGGCTTGTATCACTGATGCATCTACAAAACTCAAAGCTGATTGAGACTGACAAGCTGTTGCAGGCCCCTATTCTAAGAAAAGCCCCAAATTATTGGAGATTGGATGTGAAAATTCTGCCTAAAGCATCCTTCTTTGTGCAGTACTAATGACTGTGCATGTCAGTCCAACCACAACTTCCTGCTGCATATTTATAGACCCATGCACCATTGCATATGGGCGATCCATACGGTCCAGTGACTGGAATATTAATGATTAGATTATTAGAGCCACCCCTGTAAGGGGACAGGAGCTTTGGCATGAGGTAGAAAGCTAGGAAGGCTATCTATTCTTCACCTATGTTGAAACCCAAAGCAAGGGCCATTTAAAACATAGCATATATGGAATTCCTGTGCTGATCAAGTATGTGCTCAATAAGTTGCCATGACTGCCTGCTAGATCTACCTCTTAACAGATTCAGAAATCCAATTCAGGGGCAAGACAGGGACAAATCACCCTGAAGGAAGCAGAAGCCAAGATTCAACACAGTCATGGGACTCCTGCCAATACATTCAATGTGGTGAGCTGGAACACATTAGATGGGGCTTAGGACCCACATAAGTGGGGTAGCCCAATCCCATAGGATGGCAACTTCATAGTCATGGGTTCTGTTGGAATCTCACTGTCTTCGACAGTTGGAACAACAATTGGAATTGGAACAGCAATTCCTGTGCATCAAATGGATGTCAGGCCATCATTGTAACCTAGGAGAAACAACTGTGCCCTGTGTTCTGATAAACAACTACACTCCATTCAGATAAAAATACATCATTTACAGTACCAGTGACCCAGCACTGGGGACAGTCCCATGGTATAAGATAAATCTTGCATTCCTCCTGTCAACCACAAGTAAATGGGGCAATAAAATGCTTGCATGGAAGACTCAAACAACTATGCAAAGGCATCAGGGAGGAAACTTACCAGGTGGTGTCCGGTCTAAAGTTACTTGGACTTTAAACAATGTACTCTAGCAGAAGTAAAACATGTTACTGTAGTATATTTTGGGTAATACTGAGCTTTGAGTGGATGGAGGACCATGTAATTGCTTGATTAGGCCACACCTGAGGAATACCAATCTTAGTATATCAAGCTATTCTATTTCTTTTTTCCTACTGTAGCACAATCCATAGGGGTGGCTTATGGACCAGATTATAGAAATAATACTGCACAGGCCCCCTATTCTAATCTGGAGGTGATGTTAGCCTTGGGTGCCTCCCTATGGTAGGACTCCATGGGAATAGGAGAAAGGGAGTCAAAACTGTGAGGTTCTAGATTACCTCTTGTTATTCCTGAGACTCCAAAATTTTCAGTACATGTGGGAGACGTTATAAGCTATATTCAGGATATGACTTCTTTCCCTGGGAAGGAGGATCACAATGAAAAGTTGTATTTGAATGGCATGGGCCCCTGGATCCCACAGAAGTTGTGGCCCTGGGCTTGGATAGACAACCTGGGTGACCATAGCTAGGTGTTTTAGTTTGCCATAGGGCTGCCAATGTAAAGTACCAGAAATGAGTTGGCTTTTACAAAGTGGATTTATTTGGAGTAAACCTTACAGTTCCAAGGTCATCAAATGCCAAAGCAATGCACCATCAGAGTTGATTTCTGACCGAAGTCAGCTGCTGGAGATTCTTGCATGCTATCACATAGTGAAGAAAGATGGTGGGCAATCTCTGCCAAGGACTCTGCCTTCCCCTCCACAATCTACTGTCTACTGAATCTCAGCTCTGGGCAACTGGGTATAGGGCTTGTCTCTTTCCAAGACCTCTCTCAATCTCTTGGGGATTCCATACTTTTCTGCAACTGTAGGTGAACCTGGATTCCTCTCTCACATGGCAGAATAAAAAATGGCAGAACTCCCTTTTCCTGTGTGTCTTTGTCTCTGAGTCTCCATTTATATCTGACCCAGCAAGAAGGCAAGGATCCAAGCTGGCTCATGTCTCACTCTGGTAGTCTAATCCAAAGAATATCACAGACAAAGGATGGATTCACTTAAAAACATAGTCATTTTCTTTTGGGGATTCATTAAAGAATTTCAAACTCTCACATATGTGTACTATTTACCATACTCATTTTGTAAAAGAATGTTTGCTATGCTTTACAGTCCATTGTTTCATTTTTTAGCTTTCCTTTTAATGATATACACATTCTTAGAATTTCCCTTTCAATCATTCTCATACCCATATGTTAGTGCTACTACTCACAAAAGCTATTATGTGCTTTCACCATTTCTATTCATTTATAAACAACTTTTTTTTTTAACCAATTCTTCACAGATTAAAACTCAGCTTTCGTTCTCTAACCACATTCTGTTTTGTGGGGTCATTGGTGATATCCCCTCTCTCATTTCAGATTTTATTTATTTTTATCTTCTCTCTTTTTTCTTTGTTTTTTTCCCCATGAAAATTTGTTAATTTTATAAATCTCTAAATACCACTTTTTAAATTTTTTTCTATATTTTAAATTCTCAATTAATCAACATTTATTTTTATTCTTTGTTATTACTTTCCTTCTGCTTGTTTTACAATTAGTTTCCTATTCTTTTTATCATTGCTCTAGAAATGCATTTGAGTCTTTGATTTCAGTTTTTTTTTCTTTTATAATGTAAGGCATTTAAAGCTATAAAGTTCCTTCTCAGCACTGCCTTCACTGCATCCCCTAAGTTTTGATATGTTGAGCTCTAATTTTCATCCACATCAAGTATTTATTGATTTGTCTTGCAATTTCTTCTTTGACCCACTGATTATTTGAATGTGTTGTCTTCATATATTTGTTAATATTACATTTCTCAGCATATTACTGATTTCCAGTTTCATTCTTTTGCTCAGAGAAAGTGCTTTGCATATTTTTAATCTTTCCAAATTCATTGAGACTTTTTCTATGAAATTACGTGTGGTTTATCCTGGAGAATTTTCCATGAGCACTTGAAAAGAATGTATAGCTTGCTGTTTTTGTGTGCAATGTTCTGTATATGTCAATTAGATCTAGTTCCTTTAACATATTTTTCAAGATCACTGTTTCTTTATTGATCCTCTTTTGAGATGTTCTGTTTATTGTTGAGCATGGTAAATTAAAGGCCCCCACTATGATTGTAGAGGTATCTATTTCTTCCCTCAGTTTTGGTAATGCATACATCATGTATTTTGAGGCACCCTAGTTAGATGCGTAAATATTTCTGATTCTTCTTTCTTTTAGATCTATTGTTCTGTTTGTTAATATATAGTGTCCTTCTTTGTCTCTTATAAGAGCTTTGCATTTAAAATCTTTTTTGTCTGATATTAATATAGCTTCTCCAACTCTTTTTGATTACGGTTTGTGTGGAAAATCATTTTCCAATGTTTTACTTGCAATGTATTTGTGTCCTTGTTTATACGACAAGTCCCTTGTACGTAGGATATAGATGGGTTATGCTTTCTTTTTCATCCATTCTGCAAGTCTGTGTCTCTTATTAAGGGATTTAACCCATTAAAATTCAATGTTAATACTGTAAATGTAGTACTTAAATTGACCATTTTTTCTTTAGGCTTACATACATCATATATTATTTTCATTTCTCTTCTTAAATTTTAGCTACCTTTACTAATAATATTCCTTTCTACAGTCTCCACCAACCTTCTTTCTCCTGTCTTTTCCTTACAACTTGCTGAACTCCCTTTAGTATTTCTTGAAGGACACAACAGTTGTTGGCAAAATTTATCAATTTCTATTTATCTGTCAATATTTTAAACTCGTCTATATTTTTGAATGACAATTTTGCTTGATACAGATTTCTTCCTGACAGTTTTTCTCTTTGAGCACCTTAACTATGTCATATTAATGCCTCCTCACTTCCATGATTTCAGATAAAAAGTCACCACTTATTCACAAGAAAATCTTATATGTTATGGATCTCTTTTCTCTTGCTGCTTTCCAGATTCTTTATCTTGGTGTTTAAACATCTGATTATTCTGTGACTTGGAATAAATTTGTTAGGATTTATTCTGTTTGGAGTATGTTGCTCTTCCTAGACATGTGTCCATTTCCCTCCTAATAATTAGGAAATAGACAGCCATTATTGTTAGCCCAAACCTGGGCTTTTCAGGATGTAAAGAGATAAAAAAAGCAAACAAACAAACAAAAACTTTAACACGAGAGTTAGGCAGAACTTACATTTATTACATGTGCAGAGATAGGAGCCAAGGTCAGTCTAAAGCAACCCATACCAGACTCTCTGTGCTGCAGTTTCACTCTTGCTTAAATACCTAAGTTTCTACTTGGCATTTGCTTTGCTGTTTCATTAACTTGTATACATATAGATGAACACATATAGCTGGTTATATAATTTTATAATTAGTATGTTCAGGAAATCATGCTTTTATATACATTGCATGAAAAAAAAAGGGAGCATAACTCCACCACAGGGTGGGAATTTTACTATGTTAATTAAGCAAGTTGAAGTGAGGACAGCCAGGGGCTTTTTCTGTGCAAGTTCGGCCAAATTGTTGAACCTAGTTTTGATACTTTATTGCTTTGACAGGGTATTCTTGACCACAAGAAACAGAATCTAGCACCAGACGAAGGTTGCATGACATTACCTTCCAATTTACATATAATTTTTTGCTTTTTATCCCAGCAACAGGCAACAAACAAGTTAGTTTCAGGTATTCATTCACCCTACATCCATCAATTCCCTCCTTCTAGTTTTTGCTGATATTCTTATTGCAGGGAAAAGGGACAAAGCTCAGATTAACTGCAACTACTTCTTGCTTACACTATGGATGTTGGTCTCTTAGGAAACTATAGTAAGAGGGTAGTCTGAGGAGTAGAAATTTGTCTCTTAGAATAGGAAATTTCTTTTGGATAAAAGCAATACATACATATTTATACATAATTATGTTGCATACATGATATGAATATGGTTGTAACCACCAAAATAATGAAGATAATAATCAGTGAAGAGGAGCAACCACTTAGTGAAGCTGGACAGATTCCAAAACAAAAAATTATTTCCCCATGTTATAAGGTCATTGACTTCATTCTTTATTTTTTTTAGTGCTCTCAAGGACTTTGTTTTTATTTATATAGTAGCAGCACTCTTTTAATGACACACACACACGCAAAAAAAACCATGTTCCTCCTTGTGCAGTTGTTAGTCAGTTAAGTGCTTGATGTATCACCATGGCTAAAGAGTTTACTTGGTTTTGCATTATTAAAATAGTATTTGCTATTTGGGCTTTATCTACTTCCACTTTTTCAGAGTGGACATCATCATCCCAGAATCCTCAGGATTGGGGAATGAACAATGGGCTAGAATGGACTTACTGGTATTCTACAGTAGACTTGTGATTCTAGCAATGGAAGTAATTGCATCGTTGATGTGGATGCAGTGGCCACTGGAAGATCTGGGGGAAGGGGGAGGGAAAGAGAGGTATAATGCGGGAGCTATTGTGAACATGGGAAGTATCCAGAATGGCATTGCAATGACAGAAATATGACATTATATATCTTCCTATAGCCTGCAGAATTGTGTGGGTTAGAGTGTAAACTGCAATGTGAACTATGGTCCATCCTCAATGGCAATGCCAAAGGATGCATTTATCAATTGCAATGAATGTGCCACACTAATGAAGGATGTTGTTTACATGGGAGGGTGTGGGAGGTGTGAGGAGTGGAGCATATGGAAATCCCTATGTTTTTTGTGTAACTTTTGTGTATTCCAAGTATTTTTTTAAAAAGTTAAAAAAATATTTTAAAAAAAGACCTACCTATAAAATCTACAACCATAAAACTCTTAGGGAAAAATATAAGGAAATATCTTCAAGTCCAAGTGGCATGTGGTGGATTTTAAACCTTACACTGAAAGCATGAGCAATGAAAAAAAAGCATAGATAAATAGAACCTCCTTAAAATTAAACACTTTTGTGATTCAAAGGATCTCATCAAGTAGGTGAAAAGGCAGCCTACTGAATGGGAGAAAATATTTGGAAACCACATATCTGATAAGGGCTTGATATTCTGTATAAAGATATCATACTACTCAAAAATGAAAGAGCACGTAATCCAATTAAAAAGTGGGCAATAGACTTAAACAGACATTTTTCTAAAGAGGAAATACAAATGAACTAAAAGCCCATGAAAAAATGTTCAGTATCACTAGCTATTATGAAATGCAGATCAAAACAACAATGAGATATCATCTCACACCTCAGAGAATGGCCATTGTTAGAAAAAGAAACAGAAAACAGTAAGTGCTAGAGAGGATGTGGAGAAATAGTAACACTCCTTAACTGTTGGTAGGAATGTAAAATGATGCCATCTCTGTGGAAGACAGTTTGACAATTCCTCAGAAAACTAAATGCAAAGCTTCCATATCATCCAACAATTCTTCTACAAGGAATATGTCAAGAAGCATTGAAAACTGTGACATGAGCAGACTTTTGCACACCATTGTTCATGGTGGCATTATATACAATTGTCAAAAGATGGAAACAACCCATGTGTCCATCAACCAATGAATGGATAAACAAAATGTGGTGTATATATATATATATATATGATGGAATACTGTGCTGCTGTTAGAAGAAATTAAATTGGCACATTATATGATAATATGTATGAACCTTGAAGACATTATGTTAAGTGAAATAAGCCAGACACAGACAAAATTGTATATTCTCACTAATATGGACTAAATAGGAAGAATAAACACATGGAATTTAAACCTAGAGTAAAGTTATTAGGAGATAAGAGGAAGGCTGAGACGGTGTACTGATGGTTTATTTATGTAGAAGTTTTAATTAACTTGAATGTAAGAGTGTGGAAATGGATAGTTGATGGCAACTCATTATAGTGCATAGAACTAACAGAGCTGGTCTATAAATGGGATTGTGGCTGAAAAGTCTATTCTAGGGATATAAATGTCAATTGAAAAAAAGCTAGGGAAAAATCTACGGGCTGAATAACTATGATCCCAGAGGTTGATGAGATTTGTGCTTAATAGCACAAATACAAGAATGTACTTTTATGAACCATAACAAATGTACATTACTATTGCAAAAGGGTAAGAATGTGTAGAAGCATGGGAAAAATACAAATTAACATAATCGATCAAGTTTAGTTAACAGCAATACTGTAATATTCTTGCATCAATGCCAAAGATGTTCTGTGTTAATAATAGAGTAGTATGGAAAAATATACCAAAAATATATTCTAGACCATATTTAGTGATAATAGTCTGATGATATTATCTCATAATCTGTAACAAATGTTCTACAAAAATGTAGCATGTTGGTGCATGTGTATTATACTGGAACTCCACATATGTTCATGATTGTTTTGCAAGACCCAACCTTATAATAAAAATATATTTTAAAAAATCTTTGTCTTATGACTTGTGAACATATCCCTGGACCTAGCTTTAGACAGATTTTAGCAGGTGTTACATACTCCTTATGCTGTTCTGGCATCTTCTGATGACACTGGCATTCCGTGCATGCTAGTCCAGGTCAGTAGGGTGTATGAATCCCATGGACCACCCTCTCATGGTACTCAAATGGCAATAGGTCATACATTTGTTGGATCTGGAGTAGAAGACAATGATTTTCCACATTTAGCTGAGAAACAGTCTATTGTCAGTTATGTTCCCAGTTATCAGCAGTCTGCTGAGCATCAAAAATCTTATTTAAAAAGAGAATTTATTTTTATCCACATATCTAATCACTACATGTGCATTTATTTTATATGACACCTAACACTTGCTAGTGGTCTGAATAAATAGAAAGATAAAGACAAAGATCATAAATCAGTGAAAACATAGCTGAGTAGCCCCTTAAATTTTCCTTTATTGTAGCAATTCACATCAGTGCTTAGAGGTGAAGACTAGCAGAGGTGTAAATAAAGAATACATGAATAACAATAATGCAATTAGTGGTGAGGGGCATACAAGTGAGATTTGTAGGGACCCAAAAGGACCCTTTCTTAGTTGAATTTGGGCAAGTGTTCCAGTGTTGGTGGTCTCAGACCCACAACAGACCTCAGACCCACTCCCCATCTTGCTGGTTAGGAGTTATAGGTATTACTCTCATCTGTGCATGAGTATCTAAAAGGCCTAAAAAGTGCAATCTCACCCCCTCAATCCACTTGGCCATTGAACACTAACCTTACTACAAAGCATTTATTTCCCCTGGAGACAGCATGTCTTCAGTGGAGTTATCCCTTTAAAAATCCTGTGAGACAATTAGACCCATCTCAAAGCTCAAAAGAAGTGGTGGAGGGACCAGCCCCCATGTCAGTGATAGAGGACACAATGGTGGGCCACCAGTGGTGTAACCTGTTTTTATGGGATGGAGGTTAGATGGAGCAGAGAGACTGGCAAAGCAACTGTTATCCAGACAGAACTCCCAGGGTGGAACAAGGCCAGGTGTCCCAGAGCTCAGACTTTGCTAGAAGAAGAAGCATCACCTGGAAATCTGTGGCCAGGTGGCCTAATCATATGTCCTGCTGGCTATGACATTGCTATTCAGCTGAAAGCAGATTGATGATGGTGATGAGGAAGGTTAGGGTGAGGGTGTAGATGTTTTACCTTGGAAAGCCTCATTGCAGCACTTGGGCACATAAAGCCAAGCAGCTACCCCAAAACACCACCAAGGAGCAAAGTGCTCCAAAGGCTACATGGCCTTCTGGCCACTTGACAACACCCTGACATGGACATTTTTCCTACTACAGGGACCTCTGACATGGATGTTGCTCAGGTTTGTGGGTTTGTGTAGTAAGGGGCTTCTTCAATCTGGCACAACTTTGGGGGTGGACAGCTGCAGCCAACTTTATAGCAACCACCATTGCTGTCTTGATGGTGGTCACTCTCAGGGCACTGTCATGGAGGTGGATATTTTTCTTCTTCACTCAAAATGAAACACTTCCCTACTAATTTTAACAAGATTACCTCCATTATTGTGGTTGGTGGAGAACTAAAGCTCTAAGTTTCCATTGAGACCATGACCAAAGTGATCCTGAAGGTCTTCACATACTTTTTTTTCCTGGTGTTTCACCGAAAACCTAGACAATATTGTGTCAACCAAGTCCTGGATCTTGCTTAGAGCTGATCAGCTCATTGGTTCTCAAATTTCTCTAGTCCTGTTATTGGGAAACCTTAAGTAGTGAGTGGAGAATTCTTTCAACAGGCTTTCTTGAACCTTTCTGTTGGGTCTATACTCTGACCCATTCACAAGTTCTGCTATCAGTTCAGGGATAAGATCAGGACCAATATTTCACCATAGAACCCAAAACTTATATCTGAATTCCATCGGCATTCTCCAAGAATGCTCCTTGTCTTTTGCTGATATTTCCCCAGATGCAACAACATGGCTTGAAAAATGACCCAGGAACCACTAACAATCTTCAAGTAAACCCCACAGATTTGGCTGACTTCTCCCACAGCTACCCACAGGATCTTCAGTCCTTCTGATTTTCCAGAATTTCAGTGTGCTTAATTGGCAACTCTATTCCCTGTGCCAACTTTGTGAAGAGCTGATCTGAACTGAGCTGCCAGGTGTCAATAGTTTAAACAGTTAAAGCCAAAATGGAAGTAAACAGTGGAGCTTTTAGATACTTACTGTGATACTATAGAGGGTAAACCAAGAAATAGATGCTGTTCTATTATGCTTTGTAAAGTTACCATGGGATGAGGGACATAAGGATAAGCATAGACATGAGGATCAACTCACTGCTGAGGAAGTAGTGGAAAAAATGCTCCCGGAGTTTTAAGGACTCTGGGGCTAGAAGATTAACATACTCAGTACTGAGAACAAAAATAGAAGTGTCTCCAAAGTTGGCCCCACCTCTCTAATAAAGAGTTCTCAGCTGATAATGCAGATTCAAGGTGGAAGATTAGAGAGGCATTGGGATTACATCTCTTGGCAAAACATAAAAAATGCATTGAAAGAAGGGAAAATTAATAATAAACAAATAAAAGAGATAATCAGCTGCCTTTACCACCCCCTCTACAAGGCCCTTGGGAACTGGCCTGCATCAGAAGAAAATAGCTAGGGGACAGATGAAGACTGCCTGGAGGGCTGCAATGAGGCTTAGGACACCAAGGGAAGGTGAAACTCCACCCAGAAGAAAGAAGGGCAAAGGAAAAGTGTCTCATATGCCTGAGAATATCTTGTGAGTAAAGTTGCAGTAGCAGAAGCTAGGACTCATCCCGCAACCCTCAGAGCAAACTTGGGATTCACTGTTCTCTGGCAGGGGACTGCAGACTGAAATGGTTGCAGGGGCCCTCTTCCCCAACAAATGGGAGATAGAGGGATAGAGCATACAGTAAATTCAAATTTTGCCCAGCAATCAAGTTTTCTGCAATGGGGGTTTCAAATACTTCCAGGTCAAGTGGAGCTGCAACAGTGTTTGCTCTGATGGCCAGCAGAGAGCTAAAGGTAATTTGCCTTCTCACAGAACTTCCCTACTGTCCTGTGCTTGTTGTTGAGGAGGCAGAGGAAGGGAGGATACAGTGTCCAAGGGAGGAGAACAGCTTCTGTGAAAGTTTGTCTGGGAAGCTTGGTCTATCCTAATGACATTGATTCTATATTGCCCACTCTCCATTGAGTTACACTGCATTCATAAACAGTGGTAGAACACAACTACTTAACAGTACTTCCCTAAGCAAGAAAGAAAATAAACTTCAGAGTAAAGTCAGCACCATAATCAGATTCCTAGGAAATAGCAAAAACTTGCAATCCATACTAAGAAAAAAGACAATGACTCAAGCAAAAGAACAATTCAAAGCTCCACATGAGACACATGACTTGAAATAGCTAATCAGTAAGATTCATACATATCTCCTAAATCAAATCATTGAGTTGAAGGACAACATGGCTAAAAAAAATAAAACAAATTAAGAAGACACTGCATGTGCACAAAGAAACCTTGAATAAAAAATAACAGAGTTTATGTGAAAGAAAATCACAATAAGTAAGATTAAAATGCAATAGAGACATACAACAGCAGATTTGGAATCATGGAAGAAAGAATCAATGAAGTAAGGAACAGAAGAGCTGAAACTGAAAAGAGAGAAGGGAAGACAGAGAAAACAATGGGAAAAATGAGCAGGCGTTCAAGGAGTTGAATGACAGCATGAAGTGCACCAACATACTTGTTATGGGAGTTCCAGAAGGAGAAGAGAAGGGTAAAGGGGCAGAAAGAATACTTGAGTAAATAATCCCCAGAAATTTCCCAAATCTCATGAAAGGCACGAATATACAGACCCAGGGAAGCACAGCATAATCCAATTAGAACAAAGTCAAACAGATCTACCCCAAGACACATAATATTCAGAATGCCAAAGATAAACAAAACATTCTGAAAGCATAAAGGGAGAAGCAAAATATAATCTACAAGGGACATCCAATAATACTAAGTTTGGGTTGCTCTTCAGAAACCATGGAGTAGAAAAAGCAGTGGTAAGTTAATAATGAAGATAATGAAAGAGATAAACTGCCATCCAATAATTGTTTATCCAGCAAAACTGTCCATCAAATGTGACAATAA
>JAQZBX010025282.1:0-24360 GCA_029593785.1 Cabassous unicinctus | reverse complement strand
GAGGAAAATGAAAAAATAAATGCTTTATCATATTCACATCTCAAACTAAATCCCATATTATTTTTTTTGCCATTAGCATTTATATAGTATAGTACCTTCTTTGCCTTTGCTACAAAAATAATACAATATTACTGTTAACTATAGTCTGTAAGTATAACTTATAGTCTGTAAGTAACATTAGTTATATTTTTCCCATGTATCACCATATTCTTAACAACCTTGTAATAGAGGAACATTCTTGTATTTGTATTATTTTTAATTTTTTTTTATTGTTTGTATTTGTATTATTAACCACAATCCTTATTTACCACTGAAATCACTATATTATATAGTCCCTAGATTATTCTCTATCTGTCTTTCAGTTAACATTAAGTTCCCTAAATTTACCCCTTTCAGCCATAATCACATTTATAAATCAGCAGTTATACTCAGTATAATGTGTTGCCATCAACTCTATCCATTTCTACATATTTTGTAATCAACTTTATTAAACATTCTACATTCATTCAGCATCAGCCACCACCTGTTTTGGACAGGTTGGGTATTTTTTTTAGGGATATGAGTGATCTGAGCATATACATTCTATTTTGATTCTAAGGTGCACTCCCTCTTCCCCCCCCATATACACATTTTAATATCTGAGGAAGACTTAAAGTTAATAAGTCATAGTTTATTTGGCTTTTTTCCCCATTTTTAGTGATACATAAAATAGTCTTTAAAATTTTTGTACAGATAAATATAAAAGTGTGCATATACATGAATTTAATACACATAGTCTTGCTCTTTTTGCTTAGCCTATAAGTGGTAACACCCCAGTAGCAATGAGCACATTTTATTGCCCAGATCTTGGTTTCTAAATACCATTCTCCAGTTAAAAGGAACCAGAGCTCTTTGGAGAACTAGTTGATACTAGTTGATACGGTGAAATATATTAGGTAGACTTTGAAGAGAAAAGGGCAGGACCAAGATGAATCCATAGACACAACAGAGCAGGATCAAAAGGATGGGAGCATATCAAAAGGGCACAGAAGCCATGCTGAAAGAACTCCCATTGAAGAAAGCTGGAGTAATGTGAACCACAAAACAAAATGATAGAATGGACTACAACTGAAAATATTCCTGAATCCATACTGATTATAAATAATGGAATAAATAAATTGGGGAGAAGTGACACCTCTCCCTTAAAGAATGATTCTACTTAATAAATGTGGAAGGAATGAGGGAAATAGAAAATCATCATACAAACACCACAGTGGTGATTGCTGCTGATCCACCCATGGAAGCTAAAATTAGTGGGTAAAATTTGAAGCAGGATGTTCACATGTTCTCAGAAATAACTCTCTTGAAATATTTGGTAATTACAAAGGGAAGAATGGTGGCTTTGTAGTAGAGGGTCCTGTCCTGGCAGACACCACCATAGCCAAATGTTTGATGTTATCAGCAGTGATGTGTATCAGCGTCCTTTGCCCCTTGATTTGATGCACTGAAAATGGTGCATCGTTTCTGTGATAGCTTCTCCAATAATGCACAACTCAGTCAGAACATGAGAAAGCGTCAGGTTGAAGGATGTTCAAAAGAGTGAACAACCAGTGTCTTCAAAGGTATCAAAGTCATGAAAGACAGGGAAAGACTGAGGAATTGTCATAGATTGAAGAAGATTAAAAAGTATGACAGCTAGGTGCAATGTGGGATCCTGGATTGGATTCTGAAACAGAGTAGGTGTATTAGTGGAAAAACTGCTGAAGTCTGAATTTAAATTCAGTAGTATACTTAATATTATTTTACCAAGGTTAATTTCTTAATTTTGCTATTTGTTTTGTGGTTATGGAAGATATTAATATGAGGAGATGCTTTGTGAGTAGGATGGATAAAAATTTGTGATCACTGGATAATATAGTGGTAGATGAGGGTTGTGGTTAATAATACAAATGCAAGAATGTTCCTCTGTTACAAGGTGTTAAGAACATGGTGATACATGGGGAAAATACAACTAATGCAACTTGTAGACTATAGTTATCAATAATATTGTAATATTTTTGTAGCAGAGGCAAAGAAGGTACTATATAAATGCTAAATTAAAGGTTAAAAAAAAAAGAATTTAGGATTTAGTTTTATGAGATGTGAATAGATCAAGCACTCTTTCATTTCCTTCATTGACAAGGTGACCTTGTCGTGTCATTTAACCAGTCTGTGTGCATTAATTAATCTTTCGGAACACTGGAGAAACAATTGAGTTTGTTTATAGGATTAAATAAGATAAATGCACCTGGACAGGCTCTTTTAAAGTAATGCTTCCATAGTTTGCTGAGCTGCCTTTTGTCTGTTATTTTTTGAAGTTGAAATAAAGTTTAAAAAAATTTTTTTTTTTTTTTTTCAAGATAGGTCTTAAAGTGGATGGCATCTTAAATTCAGTGAAATATATTAGGTAGACTTTGAAGGGAAAATGTGAAAAGACATTAAAAATATAGAGGAAGCAATTAATAGAACAAGAACCTCGAGGACAGTATGGGGAGCAATACTGGGGAGTTAATCTCACAAAGGCGTGTTCCTTGTGCTTTTATGATTGTGAAGTTGGGAATGAGAAGAGACATATTTAGAGATGCAGAGTGGGAAGCTTGAGGAAAAGGTGACCTGACCTCACTGAAGAAGTTGCTGAGGTATCTGTGTGCATGCAATTTCTGATAGGGGGATGCTTGATCTCCTTTGCCCAATATAGAATACATTTTAAAGGGCCTGGTATTAGAATTGCATTGGTGCTGAGACATAGTAAAAAGCCGACAGTGAATTGTCAAAGTGTAGAGAAGTAGAAAATAAAAGTCCAGTCACTTTTCAACAGCTTTCTAAGATTTTTGTTAAATTACATAGATGATTAGTACATGGGGTATGAAAGTGATTTATTTTAATAACCAGATTCTAATTGAAAATTTTATATATTCCTGGAATATAATTTATGTTGACACTTTCTCTGAATCATTTCCATTTTCAGCATTACTCACTTCCAATTATACTTGGAGTTGTTATTTGACATGTTTTTAGTTATTTCATGCATTTCCTATTCTCATTTTAGAGTCATTTCAGCAGATAGAAACTGTCTTCTGTACATCTTAGCCAAATAGACAAGCATGAGGTTGCATTAAGTAATGATAAATACTGAAAAGATTTTTTTAAAATATAAATGTTTATTAAAAAGGGGGAGCAAAATAATAGTTTGAACCATAAGAAATTGCTGATTTTACTGTTTTGTTTTTTTAACCTACAAAAAGGACCTTTTCATTTGATTCAATAACGAAAAAGGATAGTGTTTGACATTTAATTTCTAATTAATTTCAGAGCTGCTGTTTTCATTTAATATTCAAGCTTACTTAGCATAAATTACTGATGGATATCAAAGAAATGAAACAGAATCTCGATGGATCGCAACAATAAACATTATATTGACCTTCTCTTTGACATTTACTATATTACAGTCCTCCTGTCAGGCGCCAGAGAGGAAGAAGGGATCGTCTGTCTCGACATAATTCCATTAGTCAAGATGAAAACTATCACCATCTCCCATATGCACAGCAGCAAGCAATAGAGGAACCTCGAGCCTTCCACCCTCCGAATGTATCCCCCCGTCTGTTACATCCTGCTGCTCATCCACCACAGCAGAATGCAGTAATGGTTGACTTACATGACCAGGTAGAGTAACAGAATGTCCTGGAAATATAGATGCTAAAAGTTGGTGACAGTTTGAGATGGTTTGGTTCTTTTTGCAGAGTTCTTTTAATTTTACCCAAAAGGAAGCAATCTTATCTAAAATAATGCTATTTCATTTAAGTTCTTCGTACTTAACTAAGGATTAAAATTTGAATTTTTCACAGCTTCTTTAGAAGAAAGTTGAACTTTAAAAAATTAGGATCAAGATTATAGAAGCTTTGACTTCATAAAATAATTGGTTTGAAATTACTGATTTAGGTTTAATAGGAAATTCCAAACAGATGGTGGTTTGAGTATATATCCCTGTTTCTCCTCTCCTTTCGAATTTCTCCTGGAATAATTCATTAGGCAAGACAATTGAGTGCATCTTTATTTTACATATTCTCCATAGGTCTCCAAGGAGATGGGAGGTACAAGGCTTCATTTCCTTTTGTTCAACTGAAGGTTTAGCTTCAGAGCTTGAGAGTGAAGACCAAAATTTTAAGGTTTTCTATGTGGTTTCTGAGGTAAAAAAGACATACATCTAGATGCATCCTTATAAAGTTGCTGAATCTTAAGGATAAAGAAAAATCTTGCAAGTTCATAGACAGGAGGAATTACAAAGGAAAGAGAATCAGACTAGCATCTTATTTTTTAACTACTGCACTGGATGATAGAAAACAATAAAAAATAATGTATATTGACAATTGAGAGAAAATGTAATCTTGCTTGATACCATTCTTCTATTGTACATTTTCTTCCTTTGTTGTCATGAAACACTTAAAAAATTTATCATGTAATAATAAATTCAAGATGAGAAGTCTTTAGACGCTACATTGTGGTCATAGCCCAATAAAACTATAAATTATAAGTGAAAAATGGATTAAAAATAACACTCATACCAACAAATGAAAGAAGAAAAACCATATGATTATATAATTGTTGAAGAGTCAGTTGTCAAAGTTTTAATAAAAAACTCTAAAATAGGATGATTATAGTAAATAAAACTAACAGCATATATCCTAATTGGTGAGAGAGAAAATTTAGAAATTGAACAGATGCTTGGTCTGTCCATTTTTATTTAATATTGCCTTAGAAGTTTTAGCAAATGCAGTAAGATAATGTAGTAATGGATATAAAACAATTGAGAAGAGAGCATAGTTGTATCTTCCCCCTCCCCCCCATGATATAATTATATTTGGAAGAAAACTTGACAAGATAGCTATATGCAAATTAAATGTACAAAAAGCAATAACTTAGGTCCATCAACTGATGAATAAATAAACAAGATGTGGTATATCCATATAATGGAATATTTCTCATTCATAAACAGGAATGGATTATGCATGATTTTTCTGTAAATCTACAACTTCTCTAATTTAAAAAAAGGGGAAATGAAGTTCTGATACATACAACAATATAGATGAACCTTGAAAACATTATGCTAAGTGAAAGAAGCCAATCACAAAAGGCCAAAGATAGTATAATGATTCCATTTATTTGAAATATCTAGAATAGGAAAATCCATCGAAATATAAAGTAGATTAGTGTTTGGGGGTGGGAGGAGGAATGAAGAGTGACTGCTAATGGGTAATGGGGTTTCTTTTTGGGGTGATGAAAATGTTCTGAAATTAAATAGTGATGACTAATATTACAAACTACTGAATCATACATTTTTAAACTATTATTAAAAAATCAGTAACTTAAGATGTAAGTACCTGTAAATGGAAAGGATAAAAGTTTGCATTTCAGTAGTGACAAATATATATATATGATAATAATTATAACAAGAAAAGCTAGTGTATCTGTGAAGAAAGCTATAAAATCTTTTTGAAATACACAAACCAAGGTGTGTGTTAATAGAACAAGTATATACCATATTACTGGAATGAAAAACTATTAAAATGTCAGTTCTCACAAACTTAATATATAAATTAACATAAAATCGGTGTAATTTTTATTAAAATCCAAGCAAATTTTTGTTTGGGGTTTATGCACTTCAGGTGTATATTTCTCAATAAAATTTAATAAAAAGAAATAGGAAACTACTATACTTCATTGATTCCAAAATGTACAATTTTTCGTATTTCAATATCTCTAAAGCTGGGATGTTTCTCACAGTTATTGGCATCTTAACCTTAGTGTCAGCAAGCAGCAATTGTAACACAGTTTTCATTGCTGTGCAAGCAATGTACCAACATCAAACCTTTAGCAGTCAGTTGGGGGGGATGCGGAGGGCATCCAGGAGACATTTTTTTTAACCCATAGGAATTAAATAGTTGTGGTTAGGAGGTAGGAGAAGGAGGTGAATTAACATCATTCTTTAAAGCAGTAGTCAAAAGTTCTTTCATTGCTAGAATAACAAGTCTACTCTAGTCCATTGTTCATTCCCCAGTGTTGAGGTTTCTGGATGCCAAATCCGCCTCTAATTGAAAAGGGTCTTAGATCCCATAGGGTAGATGGATGGCACTATCTTGCTTGCAAGTTGTAGACTCTCTCTGTTCCTCAGGATGGTCATTGTCTATCATCTCCTTGTTAGTTGTCCTGGGTGAGTCCAGTGAACTGGAGAGTAGGTGTTGCAACTCTGTTGAGATTCAAGGCCCAACTGGCACATGGAAAGCCCAAACATTTAAGTCTCTTGGACATAAACCTATCAACTCTAGTACTAATTCTAGGTTCAAATAAAGGGGCAGAAGAGCCATGTGTAGGGAAACCATATATTGATACAAGGTTTTCTTGTCATTTAGAAATTTTATATTTATATACTTAATTGAAGGTACTTTCATAAGACCACATAACATTTTAACATTCAAAAAAGGGTAAATTAAGTGAAATAAAGTGGTTAAGGCATTCTTAATCTTCACTTTGAATCTGCTTCTGCTGAAATTTTCAACTCAGTGGACATTATATTTTTCCATGCAAGAGGTTTAGTACTATACTATCAAGAGGGTTGGTGATGCGATATTTCTTAGAAAAATCTGTATTTTTAGCCGTTGGTGCTAGATTCTTAAGCCAAGTTTATAATTATGAAGGGCTGGCCTACTTTTGTATCAACTAATTGGAAGCATTTTTTTCCCAATTAATTTCCCAGTACATGAAACAATGCTGTGTCATACAAATGATAACATCTTAGATTCAGGGAAATATGGTACTTATGTATGACAGACTGGTTAACAGAAATCAGTAGTTAACTGCTTATTGGTAGTTAACTGCTTATACTTTCTACTGAAATCAGATATGATAGATGGCTATGAACATTAGTTTTGATAATTCTATCTTTGGCTAATGCAAAAAAGAGAAGAAAAGTAAATAATTGGGTCGGATATTAGAAAAAAAACTATTATCTCTTAGCAGATATAGTTGTATGCCTAGAAAAGGAAAGTCCTTGTTAAAAAATAATAAATACTAGAATTAAGAAGATAAGGTTTTAGAGTCCAGGTACATAAATAAAAATACTAGCACTAACCAACTTGACATGGAAGTAGAAAAAAATTACCTATTTGACAATATAACAAAACTTACAAAAGAACTTTAAAGAATAAATGTTATACCAAAGGTATAAGAGCTTTATGGAGAAAGCCAATTTATTATTGAAGGACAGGGCTTCTAGTATTGAACATATAGTGACATAATACATTCCTGGATATAAAAGTGAGTCCTTTGAAAAATAATATAAAAATTTAATACAGTTACAATCAGAATACCAATGAATTTTGGAACTGTATAAAATTGAGTTTATATATAAGAATAAATGTGTGAAAACAGCTAAAAATATTGTGAGAAGCAAAGTATGGCGAGGAGAAGAAGAAATGGTCTTACCAAATAATCTTTCTAATAAGATACTACAGTTAAAATCACACAAATTGGCACAGGTGTACATAAATAAATCCAAAAATATATAGAAATTTATTGAATGGAAAAAGATTATATTTCCATTTAGAGGGAAAATGATGATTTAATAAGTGGAGAACATATAGTTGTCTATCCAACTGCAAGCGAAATTAGAGCTGTATTTCACATTAAAAACAAAAATGTTATAGTTGGAGTGTAAATTAAATGTAAAAATTAAAAATATTAGAAAGCTTAGGGGCATATTTATAACTTCATCAATAAAAGAAACCCAGAGGCTGTATAAAATTTGACTACATAAAAAGGGAAGATCATGAATAACAAAATATACCTTTAAATAAAGGGTTTATTAAAAGATAAAACATCGATTGGCAAAATATTTTTGTTAGGTACGAGGCATGATAGATTAATACCTGTAATTAAAAAGCAAAACTACAAATGGACAGTAAAATAATAACCTAGTAGAAGATGAACAGTGAATGAAGGGTTTCAACTCTTTACAGAAAAGAAAATCCAAATGGTTAAAAACATATTAAAAGATCCTTAGCCTCTCTGATAGTCAAAGAAATTCAAATGTAAAGCATGTATCGTAACACAATTTTTTCAGCCTTCAGATTGGTAAACATGCTTGTGATGCAAGAACATCTACCTTGAGTGGATATGCTGGGAAATGGAAAATATTTTACTGTTCGGAGTGTGACTTAGTGTCCATCCAGGCTTTTACAAGTGATTTGGCGATAGCTGTAAAAATTTCAAATACCTTCACTATTTTACCCAGTAATCCCTCTGAAATAAATAAAACTACTAATATATAAGATATGTATATTCACTGATTTTTTTACAACCATGTTTTTATTGGCAAAAGAGTAAAAACAACTTGAATGTTAATTAGCATATGAATGATAGAAGTGAGTGTGCTTGGAATATCTTCAAAAAGAATGAGTTGCTTTTAACTCCCTCCTTACTCACCTTGAAGAGATGGCTACAATATTAAATGAAAAAAGAAAGTTAGAGTTATATGATCTTATTTCTGTTAAAAACAAACATGACAACTTATGCATACGTGGAAAGACATGTTAACATTTTTTACTTCAGCTTGGGTAGGATGGGAGTAAGACTGGACAGGAGGAAGGGAGATTATTAACATTTTTTTATACTACTTCGCTTTGTTTCACTATGCAGTTGAACATATATTCCTTTTGCAGTTAAACAAAAATTGTTTTCTGATGAATGTGACCCAGTGTTGGAAGATATAAACTTTCATTTCCCCAAAAGTTTCCTTTTTAGAAAAGTTTTCTGCCCCAAAAACCAGACTAGAAGAGTTCATATAGCAAGAGAGTGAGCTCATTATTTTCATTTTCTAATTGGAACCTCTATTATAGCCTTTGCAGAGCCCTGGGCTTTTCACATCTCTTTGAGTGAAGAGCTTAGCTGTACTTCTGCATGCATCATATACTATTAAAACAGCTTTCCTATACAAAGGAGAGGTACATTTTGACAGTTGAAACTGTTGGAGAGGTACATTGTGACAGTCTATGCCACTAAGGGAGGGAATCAATTAGTGTCCAAATGTTTATTACTTTTAATAGTTAATGTTTTATGGAAACAGCAAAAGTTCTGTTCTTCTTTCCTAATAGCTCCATCAGGGCACAGTACCTGTTTCATACACAGTAACAACAGTGGCACCACACGGGATTCCACTCTGCACAGGCCAGCACATCCCTGCTTGCAGTACACAACAGGTCCCAGGATGCTCTGTGGTTTTCAGTGGTCAGCACCTCCCTGTCTGTAGCGTGCCTCCTCCAGTAAGTCTGTGCCTACATTTTCATAAACTCTACTGTTAAACAAGTGTTTTTGTAATTTGTCTCAGAAAACCCTATTCATAATAATGTCTAAGTGCATTTAAATAAGCAAATATAATTTCTTAAAAGACTGCCTTTGTAGCTTCACTTCCTAAGTAAAAAAGACATTCCTTTTGCAACAGAAATCTCAGTATCATGTGTATATTAACTATTTAATGAAGTTATCTTTAAAACTTGATATATTTTTATATTAATTAAACATATTTTAATGTCCTTAGGGTCAAACCATGTTCCTTCATAGCAACACTGTTATAAATAAAGCTTGATCTTGGGGAAGTATTAAGATAG
The DNA here is from genome assembly GCA_029593785.1 of Cabassous unicinctus. Lineage (NCBI taxonomy): Eukaryota > Metazoa > Chordata > Mammalia > Cingulata > Chlamyphoridae > Cabassous > Cabassous unicinctus. Next base: position 14,683 of record JAQZBX010025282.1, on the reverse strand, counting down.
GGTGTTAGACTAGTTAAGTAATAAAGTCTGAGACCTTAGAGATCCACGGTATCATTGTCAGCAATAACTACGTTTTAATAGTTACTTTGAGTGCTTGGTCTTGTTTTATTCTTCAGGATAGGATGTCTGTTATGAAAATGATATCTATGCTCTCATTTTCTAGGTGATGAAACTGAAAAGGTAAATGACTTGCTCAAGGTCCTAAAGACAATTAGTATGGTTGAGCAAGGATTCACATCTACTTTTTTCTGCCTCTGAAGCTCTTGCTTTGTTTCTTAATCTACCAACTCCCAGTCCAATCTCCTGTTTCACATCTGAGTGTGCTGAAATCAGAGGATTTAAATGACTTAACTAAGATCAATAATGTCTTCAAAGTAAAGTCTAAATAGAACCCTATCACCCTGGTCTGGATGTGAGATTAAAACAAACACACACACATACAAATTCCAATACCAGTTTAACAGAGTAATTTACCCAGACTTGCTTTCTCAGTAATAAATTGTAGAATTAGTGTGCTAAAGTTGCCAACTTAAAATATTGAGAGACCACAAGGCAGTTATTTGTGTCATTGGGGCTCTTCTGAATATAAAAATCCTAGAAATAAAAAATTTTACAAGATTGAAAAGGATGCTTTCTTGAAATAGCAGTAGTATCTGCTACATCTTAAACTAAATAGAGGGTCCTCTTCTATTCACCAACACTTTTCCCCTATCATTGGTGTTAAAAAGACTAGAGCAGAAATCAGATATTTTGACCTATTTGTAAAAACTATGTAATATGCAGAATAATTACTAGTTACTAGTACTTTAATTGTAGATACAAAAATACATTTCATTGTTAACATAGTGTATTAAAAACTTTTTGGTATGATTTGGGGGGTGTATGGCAATGACAGGTTTCAATCTCACTGTATTTTTTTAATTAAATTACATATTCTGATGCTTTCTCTTACAGATGCTTCAGGCATGTTCAGTTCAGCACTTACCAGTACCATATGCTGCATTCCCGCCCCTTATCTCTAGTGATCCGTTTCTTTTACATCCTCCTCACCTTTCTCCACATCATCCTCCTCATTTGCCACCTCCAGGCCAGTTTGTCCCTTTCCAAACACAACAGTCACGATCGGTAGGTATCTTTATTCTTACGTTTTTAATTTTCCCAGAATGTTTAGCCCCAAAAGGCATATTATCTGTAAGTAGATATAGTTTAAACATGATTTAGGCTTTTTTTTTTTATTATTATTCTGGAAAGAAAGGAATCCACAAACATAAAAATTAATGTAGAGGGGAACAGATGTAGCTCAAGTGATTGAGCTCCTGCTTCCCATATACGAGGTCCCGGGTTCGATCACCAGTACCTCCTAAAAACAAACAAAACCCACCTCTCATTGGGGAGCAGATGTAGCTCAGCACCTCCTTCCCACGTCCAAAGTCCTAGGTTCAATCTCTGGTACCTCCTAAAAAAAAAATTAATATAGACATATTTAACAATATTATTTTGGTTTCTTAAATTATCCTAATTATCTTATATGTCAGTTGTCTAATTTAAATGTGTGCTGCTCTTTCATATCTGCAATCCTGGAAAAGGAAGTAAATCTGAGGAAAAATTCTTTTATTTGTACTTCCCCCTACCCCTTATGTGTCTCTGAATTGGAAAATGAAAATATACAGTTGTTAATGCCTGTTATAATATTTGTATTCATTTATTGATCATCATCCCCCACAAACTAGATATTAGAAGATCAGAATTTTACCCTTAGATCTTGTATTTCCATGACCCTGCCACAAGTAAATTAACCCTTCTGAGCCTCAATTGCTTTTTTCCAGAACATGAGAATAGGCCTGTTTTTCTGCAACTTTTTTGAAAAGGAGATGTGATTGTCAACTAAGAGTTAATTCTGTCCTGGGGCCGGAATATAGCTGAGAAGCATAGTACCTGGTGGGGGTGGAGGGTGGTAAGTACTATATAAGTATACTAAATGGCACAGGAAGAAGGTCCAGTTGTTTTCAGACAGGCCAAGTTCAGCATCTTGAATCATCAGACATTAAGAGGGAATAGGAAAGATAATAGATGGAAATTGTGGAAGATATCAATCCTTGAAAGGAACTTGAGAGTCTATCATAGCAGAACCTAACCATCTTTACCTAAGGGTTTGCCCAGTATGCTGGGTACCAGAGAGAGGTCAGCTTACCTGGCCGCTTTCCTCATAGCTATAGAAGCCAATTGTGATAGAAATTTAGCTAATCTGATGAATTAGAGCTACTTCTTCAAGAAAATCTTTTATTAGAATCAGGACAAAATTTATGCCAGGGTACTCTCCTTTTTAGCATCTAGTATCTGGGAATTCAAAGTTAAAGTAGAGTTCAACCTTCACTTGTATGAATCTGGAATTCTATTAAAAGTCCGGTCATATGGCCAGATCAGGACTTAAGTTCACCTGTGTTGCCATAAGGTGAGCAGTTGTGATTTCTTTCAAGTATATTTAAGCTTCCTAATTAAAATGTTAGTTATTACTTGTATTTGAATAATGTGTTTTGCAACTGAGGAAGGAAGTCAAACCAGTATTTAAAAGCACATGTTCCTAAGGGAATTGAAAACATGCCCACATGAAAATGTGTACACAAAAATGTTCATGACATTATTCATAATAACAAAAAAGTGGAAACATTGTAAGTGTCCATCATCTGATGAATGGATAAACATATGTGATATAGCCATACAATGGAATATTAGTCACCCATAAAAAGTAGTAAAGTACCTGATACAAACGACAACATGGATGAACCTTGAAAACATTATGCTAAGTGAAAGAAGCCAGGCACAAAAGGTCACATATTGTATGGTTCCATTTATATGAAATGTCCATATTAGGCAAGACACAGAAAATATGTCTCCAGTATAGACACAGAAAATAAATTAGTGGTTGTCTAGGGCTGAGGGATGCATTACACGGGGGATACTGAGGCTCAAATTAAGTACTTTATCTAAAAGACACATGGTTGATTACTGACAGCACAGGTTTCAGTCTAATGCCAGAAGCATTAGAAGCATTAGAAAGCATTGCTTTCTATTAGCAAATGCTGCCCTCTCTATCTTATCCCATTTAGCACTGGTTCTGATTTATAAATATACCCCATGTTCCATTTCATCTGATGAAGATTGTCCGAAAATCCTATGAATAGGGCAAGGTGACATAAATAATAAGTAATTTTAACTTGTATGTAATTGGCTTAACTAGATGACTTTTTTATTCTTCCTTCTCTCATTTTAAGATATCTTAGGTCCGAATAGTAAAAGAAATGTATCCATTAATGAATAGTGGAAATGTTTAATAACATATTTTAGAGATTTTCTTAAACTAAAAGGAAGATTTTTACTATAGTCTATATGTCCCCCTCATCTAAAATATGGATTTTAGAGTGACATGAATGTCAAGAGACGCATACATGGCTCTTAAAGATATTTTGGGGGTTTTTGTTTCTTTGTTTTGTTTTATTAAAAAGCATTCTCTAAGCACTGGAAATATATTAGCTTGCTTTTTTCCCTTCAGCCTCTGCAAAGGATAGAAAATGAAGTGGAACTCTTAGGAGAACATCTTCCTGTGGGAGGTTTTACTTACCCTCCATCAGCCCATCCCCCAACATTACCTCCATCAGCTCCTTTGCAGTTCTTAACACATGATCCTTTGCATCAGGAGGTGTCCTTTGGAGTAGTAAGTTTTTGTACATTGTTATATTAATTTATTAATTGCTTTGCAATCTTTTATTGTGTTTCAATTTAACTTTCAACATATTTAGAATTTTAGGTGCTTCTTGAAAACATTCAGTTGGAAGGTTATATTTAGAAGTATATCTAAGTATATGTTTAAACTGGTTGACACATCTATACTGTTAACATTTAAATAATATTAAATACTACTTGAATAGTAAACAACTTTTTAGATTTTTTAAAAAAGACTACTTATCATATTAAGTAGTTGTAAAGGCAGAATGAATGATCTTAAATCATCTTAACATTTCTCCCCCTATAGCCTTATCCTCCATTTATGCCTCGGAGGCTCACAGGACGTAGTAGATATCGATCCCAGCAGCCAATTCCACCTCCCCCTTATCATCCCAGCCTACTACCATATGTGCTGTAAGTTTTTTCTTTCTTTAATGAGTTCTGATTTTTGACACTTACTAGATTCTCTTTCCTTTATGAATTTTTTCTATGTAGTATATAATTTAGGGTGTTTTGGATATTTGTTTTTACTTATGTTTTAGGTGTTGGGATGGCGGAGTCAGTCTAAGTGTGAAAGAAAGGGAAGAGCCAAGGACATGGGAGAAGTGGGGAAGGAAGAAATTTGTGAGCCAAAAAATAGATTTAAAAAGTCAAGAGGCAAAAGACAAAGATTGAGATTTTTGCCTCTTTTATAACTAATATCACTTGCCACCTCTTGCCACCCAGCTTTTGATGCTATTGCTGCTATTTAAGGAGGAAGAGGAGAAGCAGTTATTTCTATGTCCTAGACCACTCTCTCTCTAATAGATATAAGTCCCATGAGAGAATCCAAATGAGAACTCATGGGTTAAACCTAAATGTTTCTTTACTTCTCTCTCAGGTGATAAAGTTCAGAAGTAGGCAACCCAAGGATGGTTTGTTAGCCACATGGTAATGAAGAATGATTGTCCCCTTCTCAGAATTTTATGGTTTCTACCACATGTTTTAAGATGGCTCCTCAGGCTCTAGTCATTGTGTATATATTCTAGCTAGCAAAAATGAAAACGAATTCTTCTGCCTACCTGCCTTCACCCAAGGATACTTCTTAATTGTTAAAATTATCAAAATTATTGTTAAAACCATATATTAGAAGTCTTCCAACTTTGTTCTTAATGTTTTTGCTATTTCAGAGCCCATGCATTTATTTCCATATAAAATATCAGTTTTCAATTGTTTATTGGTATTCAAGTCAGTCTCTTTAAAGGGTTATCATTAATGATTAACACTGGCCATTCTTTATCCCTGTAGCAGAGACCCTGTCTTTCCTGTCCTATTGATTAAATTAGTGTTGGCTGTTTTCACTGCAGATCAATGCTTCCAGTGCCACCTGCGGTGGGCCCAACTTTCAGCTTTGAATTGGATGTGGAAGATGGTGAAGTAGAAAATTATGAGGTCCGTAGATGAATGGTGAATAATTTAGGGATAAAAGTATTAATTGTATGCATAAAAGTGTCTTTCTACTTATTCATATAATTGGACATTTAATAGACAAACATTTTGTGCATTACAAGATCCAAATATGCCATTAAAGTGTCCAGCATCCTTAAGGATAGTTGGGCATATGTGGTGCTCTTTTGGAATTCCATACAAGTCCCATGAGAGAATCCAAATGAGAAATCCAAATGAGAATCCAAATGAAGAAAAGATGATTGGGTGTTCTGAAAAGATTTTGTGGAAATGTTAATTTTGAGCTGAATCTTGAATGGTGGGGCTTTTCATGCATAAGATTAAGACGGTAAAGTACTGGACATTCTTGAAAAACAGCACATAATCCATGGATAAAGTGAAAGGGAGAAAATGGAGATTTGATTGAAAAGCTCAACTGATTGTCCTGGGGTGCTCTTTAGAGAATGGACAGAATTTTTAATATTGTGGAGAAGGAAGGAGCCACTAAATATTTTGGTGCTAATAGCATCAGATCTCTACCTTTAAGAGTCATAACCCTGCTAGTAGTGTAAATGAATAGATGGGCATGGTTGGAAGTTGGTGGCAGGGAAACTTCTGCCAGGTCTAGCAACAAGTTATAAAACCATGAAAGTTCTGAAGTATGAGAACTGCAAATAGGAAAGAGAGTATAGCTTTGAAAGACATGTTAACGCTAGAATCAACAGGATTTGATAACTTGAATGGTATATGATGGTATTAGAGGTGAGGTGGGAGGGTTGCAAAAAGATGCTGTGCAAAAGGAGATTGCAATAGCCCATGAAAGAAGGTGGAGTCAAAAATGACAGTAGGGTTTCTAATTTAGATGATGTTGATGTTACTGTATTACTACATAGGAGGTGCAGTTTGGGTGCTGGAAAGGCACGTTTGAATTTGTATATTTTGAATGTGAATGACTGTATGACTTCAGTTTGATACTACCACCCTTCACTCTTACTCCAGCCTCAGTGTTTATTTTCATTGTTTGAATACTGAAACACTTTTTAGGTGAATTGAACCTAGGGAATGGAGGAAAGGTTGAAATACACATCCACACATACCCACAGAATCTTAAACCATATTTTTCTCTTTGTTTGTTTGTTTTTAATGCGTGTGGAAGAGTTCTAGCCATATGGTATATTCTTCCTCTGTAGTTTTCTAAAATTCTATTTCATCACGTTCTACATATATAATCACACTGCAGTGTCCTTTGGATTCTATTTCCAGATTTCTTGAGAGCGAAAGGGCTGTAATTTATTTGTTTTGTTTCTACACTGTATATATTATTAGTTTTGTTCAGGCAAGTAAGAACAGGAGTTGCCTAATCCTTTAGGCATTCTGTACTGAAATTAGCCAATCCGAAGTCTTGATGCTGAGAGGGATAGCTTTTGGTTAAATGGAGCTAAAGCATATCTAAAGAAGGCATTGGCTTAAAAGAAATTTTCCAGGGAGATGGATGTGGCTCAAATGGTTGGGCGTCCATCTCCCATATGGAGGGACCTGGGTTCGATCCCCGGGACCTCCCGGTAAAAATAAAAAATAAAAGAAATTTTCCAGCTATAGAAGTAATGGGTAAGATGTAAATGCAGTTTGTTTCTGATACACATATCAATGGAACAAACAGTGACATCGTCATAGTACAATAAAAATGCTTTGTATTTCGCAGTGAAATCACTTTCTAAACTGAATTTTTGGGCTAAGTATACATGATATTCTATGAATGCTTTACACCAGTCAAGGAGGCCTTTTTTGCTTTTCTGGTTTCATCTCCTGGTGTAAACTCCCTAGGCCTGGCTCACTCCAGAATACTCTCCGTTTTTGGAGTCCATCCTATACATGCTTGCCTTGGTACATTTACTCACTTTGATCCCTTTAGCTGGAAACTCCTCCCTCTTCCATATTTTGAAAATAACCCTCTTTCAAAACCAGCTCAAATACTGCTGTCTCTGTGAAAGGCATTTCCAGTTCTAGCTCCACATCTAAATGTGTATTTCCCTTCTTTTTCTCATAGTACTTTATGTTTTCCTAAGCACCAATCTGTTCATATAGATCATATAAATTCATTGAGGCCTGGCTTATCATTATATTCTCCATCCAGTAAGGGCTTAATGAACATTAATTGGGTAAAATTATCATAAGTTGTGTTAGTTGAACTTAGGATCCTATAGTGTATACAGTAGAGGTATAAAATATGTATATCACCTATATCATAAATTCGATCTAAATTTATATGCTACTTATAATCAGCATCAGTTAAATTTAGCAACCTGTCTTGGTTCTAGCATTCAGAATGGTTGGGGGTGGGCGGTGAAGAGGGGTCAATTTATTTAGATTACCCAATTCTCCAAATAAAGCTGTCCCAGAAGCAGAATTGTGATGGTATCATATTAAAACACGTATGCAGTGGAGAGAGTGTAGCTCGGTGGTTGAGCACCTGCCTCGTGTGTATGAGGTCCTGGGTTCAATCCCTGGTACTTTCTAAATAAAAGCACATGTGCAGCCATCACAGCCTTAATTATTGATATTTTGAAATTAAGTCTCTTCTCATTATTTATCATCTTTTGTTTGTTCACCATTCCCTTAACCCTATGGCATGGTGGTCTGAAAAGGGGAAAGTAGCCCACAAATTGTGGGAGAAAACAAATGAGTAATTAAAGTCATTGAAAACTGGAGAAACTAAGTACTGGTGTAAAATCAATAAGCAATAATAACTGCAATATATTAAAATAAATTAAAATGTATTTATAGTGATATTTCAAAAAAGAAAAGAAAAAAAACTGGTCTTATTTATCTTGCCTTCTCTATATAAGTGTACTACTGAGTAATTTGGTATAGGATGGTTGTTCATTATGGAAATATTTTAGCTTATAAATGAAGAAATAATGATAGTATATTGCCGTTTTGCCATCCTTAATGAATTAATGGATTGAGGCAATGTTTATCATTGCTGCAATAAGAGAGCCAGCTAGACACAGTGAGCCTTATGATTAAAATAGGCAAGGGGCGGATGTGGCTCAAATGGTTGGGCGTCCGTCTCCCATGTGGAGGGACCTGGGTTCGGTCCCCGGGACCTCCTGGCAAAAAAAAAAAAAAAAAAAAGGCAAACCTCTAGATCTAAGTACCAATTTATAGGAAATAGAAAGGACAAGGAATTCATTAAACCACACAGTTAATAAAGATTAAAATATGCCTTTTCCCTCTACAGGCCCTACTAAACCTGGCTGAGCGACTGGGAGAGGCTAAGCCTCGAGGACTGACTAAAGCAGATATTGAACAACTTCCTTCTTATCGGTTCAATCCTAACAACCACCAGTCAGAACAGACTTTGTAAGTACATTTTTCTGGCATCATTCTGTGTTAAACATTCTCTTCTACCATTATGAAATAAAAGCTTGAAATTAAAAGATAACTTGGTATAAAGATAAATTTTCTCAATTTCATACTCTAGCCTATGCTATCCAGTAAGATAGTCACTAGTTATATGGGACTATTTAAATTTAAATAAAATAAAAAGTTAATTTTCTTAATTGCACTAGCTAAGAGCCTACCTTATTGGAAGGTGCAGATGTAAAACATTTCTGTCATCTCAAAGTTCTATTGGACAGTGTTATTCTGGATTTTTAGGTTACCTAGAAATTGTATGTTTCATAATTTAAATTCTAGTCTACTTTTTGTTTCTATTATAGATTTTTCTATTCTGGACATTTCATATGAATGGAACCATATCAGATGTGGTTTTGTGACTGGCTTCTTTCACTTAGTGTATTTTCAGGGTTCATCCACATTGTAGCTCATATCTGTACTTCATTTCTTTTTATTGCCAAAAAATTTTCCACACTTTTATACTATTATGTATAAATGGTATTGTGGACTTTCATGTACAAGTTTTTGGGTGGGGTTGTATGTTTTCATTTTTCTTGGGTTAGAATTGCTGGGTCCTGTGGTAACTCTTTTTAAACCTTTAGGAACTGCCAGACTGGTTTCCTAAGTGGCTGCACCATTTCACATTCCCAGTAGCAATGTATGAGGTTTCCACATCCTTGTCAGCATTTAGAATGTCTTTTTGAGCCTAGCCATCCTAGTGAGTGTGAAGTGGTATCTCATTGTGGTTTTGATTTGCATTTCCCTGATGGCTAATGATGTTTTTGTCATCTTTTCATTTACTTTATTGGCCATTTGTTTATTTTCTTTGAAGAAATGTCTACTCGGTTCTTTTGCCCATTTTCTAATTTGTTTATTTGTGTTTTAATTTTTGAGTTGTAGGGTTTCTTTATATATATATATTATAGATACAAGTCCTTTATCGGTTACATGATTTTCCAAAATGTCTTCCATTCTATGGGTTGTCTTATCAGTTTCTTGATGGTGTCCTTTGCAGCACAACATTTGTAATTTTAATGAAATCCAGTTATCTACTTTTGCTTTTGTGTCATTTCTAAAAACCATTGCCTAATTTAAGGTCACAAAATTTTACACCTGTTTTCTTCTAAGAATTTTATAATCTTGAGACTGACTTGGATATTAAATCAGAATTTTCTTGATAATCTTTCAGTAAAGCAAAGCATTCTTGAAAGTTATTAAATAAATGCCTTACAATTAATATCATGATTTTTTTTAGGGTAGTGGACTAAAAATTTTGTCGAAAAATTGGCATTTTGATAAGTGAGATATAAGTGAGTTTGTAGGCTTCAATAATTGTAACAAAATAAAACACCAACCAATTTTATGGTTAATGATCTTTCTACCTTTTTTTAGGTGTGTAGTATGCATGTGTGATTTTGAGTCAAGGCAGCTACTTAGAGTCTTACCCTGTAACCACGAGTTCCATGCCAAGTGTGTCGACAAATGGCTTAAGGTAAAGCGGTGACATCTGTGAAGGAAATAACATTTAGTTTTCTTTCTTTATTGACCATAGGTTCATATGGAATAAGTTTACTTTATAGTCCATGGTTTAGTGGAAGATGGGTAGATGAGACAAAATTGAAACACAGCTTTCAGTATGATCTCTGTGAATGACGAGAAAATGCCAGTAAAAAGTTACAAGAATCAGCAATGTGGGAGTGATAGAAGAAAATCAAAAATGAGTTATCTGTGCTTGATAATCAGTGTGTCCTGATTTTCTCATGGAATATAGGGGTAGGGCTGAATTTGTTACATTTAGAAAGGAACCTCACTGGAGGTTCTTTCTCAAAGGTTCTTATTTTATTTAATTTAAAAGCTCAAAAGGCATAAATTCTAAAGTGTTATGCCAGGGTGAAATTATTACAGGGACTTTTTTTCTTTTTTCTATTACTACATTTCCCTTATTTTTTATATTTTCATAGTTTTAAATTATAATAGAATAAAAGTATGATGCAGTGACAGAATTTGAATAATAGTCTACTTTATATTGTTTTTTAATAGAATGTTTTAATTTAGAAGTAATACTGGTTAGATAACTTCAGTTTGATGAAGAAGAAAGGTAAAAAAAGATTAGAATAAAATATAACCTGTCCTCTGAATGCACACAGAGCAAGGATGTACCTAGCTTACCCCAAACTGAATCCTAAAGGTGAAGAATCATAACCTCTTAGAAAAGAAAGCATTATATGTACATTATATGTGAAAACGGAGAATTAGAAAACCACAGGTTCCATGTGGCTGATAGCTGGAGTCTGAGGGAGAGTGGCTAGAGAAGCAGCATTTAGGAACATGACCAGTGAGCAGCTTGTCTAGGATTGCAGTGTGAAGGAGTTTGGACTTGATTCTGAAAACAGTGGGGGAATGACAGGATAGACTGTGTTTTAGGAAGATCTTTATTGCTGTGTAGAGAATGGAATAAGGACGTGTGGGCCAGAGGAAGAATGGATGGTGGCAAATGGAGAAAAAGAAGAGGACTGATTCGAGAGCTATCATAATGCAGAAATGAGAGTATTTGATGAAAAATATGTTGTAGGAAGTAAGAAAACAGGTGATGCATGTTTTTCTGGCTCCAGCAACTGGGAAAATGGTGGTGCTATTTGTTGAGAATGGAGTAAGAGAAAGTTTAGTTGCTGAGGAAGGGGTGAGTATATAGAGCCACAAGTATAGATGTCATCTACTGTTTCACAATTAGGTGTTCCTAACTGCCATTAGATTTTTCTTTGGTTTCATTCTATTAAGTATAGGCAAGGGAATGGATGTAGCTCAAGTGGTTGAGCACCTGCTTCCCATGTACAAGGTCCCGGGTTCAATACTTGGTACCTCCTAAAAACAAACAAACAAAAAGCCGTCTCTCATTGGGGAGCAGATGTAGCTCTCAATGGTTGAGTGCCTGTTTCCCATGTACGAGGTCTGTCCTGGCTTCAATCCCTGGTACTGCCTTTAGAGAAAGAAAAAGGCATTTTTATTTTACTTTTAAGTCAGTTGTTAAATTTGTCTGAACTGACAATAGGTATTGTCTATATGTTGAAACAGAGCTATTAAAAAAATCAGTCACAGGTTATTACATCTTTGAGACTTTGTCTATTTTTTTTTTAAGACAAACAATTGCTTTTTACCTCTTTAAAGGAACAAAGAACATAAAAACTAAGTGGAAAGTGAAAATAATTGCATTGTTTTATTATGTTTCATTGTACATCACAATTCAGACAAGTTTTCTCTTTTGTTTTATAGGCAAATCGTACTTGCCCAATTTGCCGAGCGGATGCTTCAGAAGTGCATCGGGATTCAGAATGACCAACCTAAGAGCACAAATTTAGTTTGGGTGTTCCTCATCACATGTATATACGGACTATCCATTGAACTTAATCTGTGTGGCTTCCAGCCCTCCCTTTACCAAAAGGGTCAATGATGGACCTTTCTTTGCACTGTGTGACTTAATCAACTATAAAAGCTTACAATTAGTCTTCACAATTATGGGATTGTTATACTAACCGTGTGATTGGAACTCCAAAGACTTTTTCTTTAGCTTAATTTTGTGTGTGCACTAACATTCCCTGGTTTTTGTGTGATCATTCCGAGTGTTGCTGCAAGATTACAGTGGACGTGATCTTTTAGCATGTGCTTTTATAAAAAGTGTTAGCTCCAGATGATATAGCAATCTACCTTATATAGAGCCTTCAGAAACTGTGAGTGGAAATGAATGCAGTGTATGCCTGTTGGTGATAAATGTATCTGCGTGCGTTTGAGAAAGAGTGTGTACAACTACTTGTATGAGGGCATGGTAGCTAATGTGTGTATGAGATCCTATATACCAGCATGTACCAAGAATGTGTGTGTAGTTTTAATTATGCTGCAATGTATAATCTGGTGTGTTATTTAAACAGCACTAGTACTGTACACTGGTTTTTTTCCCTTGTGTTTGCTGTTGCACACTGATTGCTAAGGGTGCATCAATTATAAGCATTGAATACTCCATCCCTTTCCCTCCCAATGAGTAGAATGAGAAAGGTCTTCTTCCTTTGCTTCAGGCAGCTGTCACCTTCTCTTCATTGGTGGTCCTAAGTGGGTCTCTTAGGAAAAAAATGTAACAGATTCTCACTCCATGAACCTGATTTTTTATTCTGTTGTGAAAAAGAAATTTTTTAATCTCCAACTTGCTGTTTCCAAAAAGAAGGTGCAATATCACACATCATCAGTTAGCAATAGTAGTATTTCAATCAGTGATTTGAATGTTGATACTTTTCTTGTTTTTTTTCCTTTACATTTCCATTAAGCTTGTTGCAGAAAGAACCTGTGATATTTTTTTTAATGTTTAGATTTGTAGTCTATTCTGAAGATATTTGAGTAATATATTTCTAAGAATACCACTGGTCCCGTGAAGTCTTACCTCTTTGACTTCTACAGAACAAAATCTGTTAACTCAGCTTGACTTCTGACATGTGTTCTTTGTTCAAGCTCCCATAGGCAACTAAATTGTTTTAAGAAAATTATTTTTCTTTTTATATTAATTCACCTACCAAGCTCCAATTCCAAAAGTCGTCTAGTTCTTTTTCCCTCAGTAAATGTGTGTCTCATCAAAACCCTTTGTTTCCAGGATGGATAAAATGCTGTGACAGCTTGTGTTCCTTAGACCTGATTTGCTTTGATATTTTATTGCTTTTCCTTTTAATTTTTGTTTGAATGAGAAAAGTTGAATACAACAGGTGTCCAGAATACTTGCAGTATAACTGAAGATTTGATTTTTGTATAAAAATAATGCTGTAAAACAGGAATTGACCTTCATTTAGTTGATACAAAATAATACATAACTGTGTGCTTTTTTAAAGGTTCATTGAACATAATTGATTGTTTAAAGTCATTTTTTTAAGCAACATTTAGATTCCTCTCATATTCTTTTAGTGTATTCAATATTTTCTTCCTCTCCCTACAGTTGCTGTCACTGCTTTGTTGGCAATAGCACAAGCTGCATAATTCCAGTTAGGACTGTGATAACTTGCTGCCAGCCTCACTCAACTTTCAGTTGGCTCTGTGTCAGTTTTCTACTCAGACAGTGTTAACTACTCATTACTGCCATGCTGCTTGCCCTCGAAGTCTATAAGCTCATCACAGCCTAGAGTTCAGTAAAGTCAATACACACAAAAGCACAATTTTGCCCTTTTCCAGACACTGTTGCCTCTATCTAGTTATACAAATAGGATTTTGCATACTTTCTGTTTGCCCATAGATTTGTCAGTGCATCAGAAGAAATACATCTAAACAGTGGTAAAATGTACATGTTCTTTTTAAATCTTTAGAATATTCCCCACTTGCTCTTGAGGAATAAAAAGTGTGTTAAAGACCAAAATTATTGGCATAATAATCAGCTACCTATGAATCACGTATAGTTTAATCTTTTTTTTTTAATTAAAAGAATCATGTTTAAAATGGTAAAGGCCCATCTTATACATAGACTCTTTTATATAGCTGAAAAAAGTTTATATCTGTACAGATCTAACATAACACTACTACACTCAGTATTCATTTTATTGAAGCATGCAAGTAAAGCACTTTTTCTAATTTACATAGAGATACCTAATTAACAAGGCACATTGTACTAATGACTAGGAAAAGTAACTTTTTCTTCCCTCCCTCCAACTATGAATTTTTGTCATAATGTCCCTTTCTAGTAAGTTTTTGAGAGGCAATTGGCCATTTTGGAGGCAGCAGGGTCTATTTTGGTGAAATCCTGAATTGTTGTACTCTTATGACTGATCTCTCCTTGGGGATGTCTTCTTTGCATGGGGCTCTTAGAAATGTGTGCAGACTTGCTTATTACATGGTTAGTGTATATTAGCACACATTTATGTGTTCTTAACCAACTTAGACTAGCCAAAGTGAGCAACTTTGAGGCTAACAAAAGAGGAAGAACGATTTGAATATGCCCGGCTGTTTTCACCTTGGGTGAGGCACTATATAGCAGGCAGATGTTGATTTGTTAACCTTCCTCTTCTTTCCTCCTAAAACAATATTGGCTTTATCATCTTAACTCTGCTGTGGAGTTTGCTTGTTTGTTTTTTGGGGGGGTTTTTTTGGAACAAATTGTCAACCTTTTTTTTTT
>JAQZBX010025281.1:0-29644 GCA_029593785.1 Cabassous unicinctus | reverse complement strand
CTTGAGGTTTTTTTTAACAGATAAGATGAGGTCCACCCATAATATCAAGGGTAATATCCTTAACTTAAAGTAAACTCCTTGTAGATGTTAATCTCTTCTACAATACATTACAACAGCAATATCTAGAATATGTTTGAATAAACAACTTGGCATCACAATCTACTCAACAAGACACCTAAAATGAGCAATCACAGTCCACCCCTTATCAACTCAGAACACATATCCATCTCCATAAATCATGCTTAGCCTCCAAATAAATCCAATAACACCAAACTTCATTTTAAAAAAAAATTTATTTATTTATGCCCCCTTGCCACTTGTGCTCACTGTGTCCATTTGCTGCACATTATTTTGAATCTGCTTGTCTCCTTTCATTGTGTCATCTTGCTGTGCTAGCTCTCTGCACCATGCAGGCCATCAGCTTTCTGTGCCACATGGGCCCTCAGATCTCTGCCCATGTGGGGCAGCTTGCCTTCACCACGAGGCCCCAGAAATTTATCATGGGACCTCCCATATGGTAGATTGGAGTCCAATCAGTTATGCCAAATCTGCTTCCTCAAACTTCCATTTAGCATTATCCACTCTTCTGTGTATAATCCACAATTCAATAACACTTTCCCCAGGAGATGATTTAAGATCTTGGTGATATTTCCTAAAGACATTCGTGATGTTCTTTAGCTTAAATGCTGTGATGTAAAGTTAGTACAACTTATGCTATATGATTATGATAACAGAGCCAGGCAAGCAAAGGTATACACACAAACATATTCATCACATATAAAGGAAGAAATACCCCAAAAATTGTATTGTTCATTTCTTTGACTTATATGGTTGCAATTGTTGTTTATAACAAACTTCTTTCCCTGC
Organism: Cabassous unicinctus; assembly: GCA_029593785.1. Taxonomy (NCBI): domain Eukaryota; kingdom Metazoa; phylum Chordata; class Mammalia; order Cingulata; family Chlamyphoridae; genus Cabassous; species Cabassous unicinctus. The sequence goes on along the minus strand of JAQZBX010025281.1, from coordinate 28,777 downwards.
CAATTCCATATTCCATTAACCATACGCAAGCTGAGACCCTCCACAACATCCATCACTGCCATATTTTTGTCCATTGAGGAATGGAAAGATTGTGGAAAGAGACAGACTTGTGCCCAGATAATGGATCATCCTAATAATTTGATTTTTAAAATTCTCCTCTGATAAGATCTCTCTCTTGTGAACACCCACTTAGGAAGCTAATATCTTCATTTTCCAGTCATAAGTGTCTATATACATTATTTTCTCATTGATGTCCATGTCATCAGTTTTCCAACAGTGTTCCTACCAAATTCCTAACAATCCAGCCAAACCATTGGCCACAGCTCATGAATGTGTGTACAAATCTCCCTCTAGCTATTACTCTTTCCAGCAATGTGTACATTTAGATGAACTGCTTGAAGTTCTGGATAACTGAGGTGATAAATCTTTACATTGTCCTTATAGGATATGACAGAATGAGGCTCTAGTCATCAAAAAGCACATGAAAAGGTGTTCAATGGCAATAACTACTGGGGAAGTGCAGATCAAAATTACAACTAAGTATCATTTCACAGCTTATAGAAAGGCCATAATTAAAAAACCCTGAAAACTACAAGTACTATAGATGATGTGGAGAAATAGGAACACTCCTTCAATGTTTCTTGGAATGTAGAATGATGCCGCCTCTGCGGAAAACAGTGTTGCAGTTCCTCGGGAAGCTAAATATAGAACTTCCATATGATCCAGCAATATCATTATTAGTAAAATATTGACAAAAACTGAAAGCATGGATACAGCCTGTCATTTTCATGTGGTTGTTCATAGCAGCATTATTCACAATTGCCAAAATTCATCAACTGATGAATGAATAAACAAATGTGGTATAAGCATATGATATTCAGGTGTAAGAAGAAATGAAATAGGGATGAAGATGACAGCATGGATGAAAAGTGAAGAAAATATGTTAAGTGAAATAAGCCATACACAAAAGGACAACTATTGTATGCTCTCACTAATATGAACTAAATATGATGTATAAATTAATGAAATTGAAATCTACAGTATTGATTATGGAGATAGGAAAAGGGTTGGTAAGGGGGGCTAATGCATAATGTATGTAGAATATTAAGTAAGGTTAATTGTAAATGTGTGAAAATGGATAGAGTTGATGTTAGCGCATTATGTGAGTATAACTAACAAGACTGACTTATAAATGTGATGTTACTGAAAAGGGTAATCTAGGCCATACATAACAATTGAAAGAAAGCTAGAGCATAATCTAGGGTCTGTAAAACAGAGAAATTGATGGTGGATGAGAATTGTGGTTAATAATACAGATACAAGAATGATCTTCAATGAACCAGAAGAAATGTATGCCACTATTACAATGTGTCAATAATATGATGATACATGGGAAAATACAACTAATATAACTCACGGTCTATAGTTTACAGCAGTAATGTAATAATTTTTTTTTCCAGGAATGGCAAAGAAGATACTATATTAATGCTAAGGGTCAATAAATGGGGTAGAAGGGGGTATGATTTATTTTTTTTTAGTAATGAAAACATCCTAAAATGGACTGAGATGATGACAGAAATATTCTCTGATGAAACCAAGAACGACTATGTATATACACATTGTATGGATTGTACAAATCATGGCACTAAACAGCACATTGAACCCTATTGTGATTGATGGACCTTGGTCAACATTACAAATATGAGAACCTTCTCACATGAACTATAACAAATCTACCATACTGATACATGGTGTTAATAAGAAGATGGTTTGTGGAAAAAACAAAACACCAAATATAATCTTTGTACTAAATGTAAGAGCAATATTATGATGATGTTCATCCATCATTTGTAACAAATGTTTTATATCAATGTAATATGCTGATGGAAATCCTGTATAAAATGCATGCTATTTTTGTAAACTTAGAACTTCCTTATTAAGAATGAAAGAAAGAAAGAGAAAAAAGAAAGAAAGAGTAGAGAAAGAAAGAAAAAGAATATCATGATACATTGGGAAAGTACAATTAGTATAATTTATGGAATAGAGTTAACAGTAATTTCATAATATTCTTGCATCAATGGCTAAAATAGCACTGAATAAATGCTAAGGTTTAACAATTGGAGCTGTGAGAGTGTATGTGCCTTTTTCTATTGGAGTGAGGAAAATGTTCTACAATTGACTGAGGCAATGACAGCACCACTCTCAGATGAAGCCCTGAGTGTCCAGTTCAGATGGATCATATAAGGCATGAGACTGTGTAACACACTGAACCTTGTGGTGGATGATTCACTTTTAATGGTACAAATATGAGAATGATCTCTCATGAACTATAACAAATGTACAATAATAATACATGATGTGACGGAAAGAACAAGCCTCAAACAGCTGAAGACCTGGGGAGAGATGAGTTATTTTTACTGACAGCTTACGTCTATGATTGAGAAGAGCAGCAGAGACTGATACAAGTGTTCCTAGGCCAGGCTGGTGTGGAAATTGGGAAGCAGCAGAGCAACAGAGCCCCAAGAGGAAGAGGAAGCACAGAGGGGGAAGGCAGAGGCCAGAGACTGGAAACCAGCTTGCTTCAACTTGTGGCAACTAATTTTGTGAGAAAGCAACTTTGAGTTGGACTTTTTATTGCCTTCCAACAGTAAGACTTTACCCTCAAAAAATATGCTTTATAAAAGCCAACAGATTTCTGGTACCTTGCATGAGAAGCCCCTGGCAGACGAAAATACATGGTGTTAATAATAGGATGATTTATGGGAAAATACACAAAACATAATCTATGGATTATAGTTAGCAGTAATATTTTGATGATACTTTTTCACAATTTGTAACAAATGTCCAACAACAATGCAAGATGTAGGTGGTGGGGTGATGAAGGGGAATTACGCATATACATGAATGTGTTATATGGACACAACTTCTCTTATAAAAAAAATTATCCATCCTGAATTTAATAGATTTAGTATTTTTGAAAAAAGCTGTTTGGCATATTTGTTTAGGCTCTACCTGTAAGTACTCTACTCTGATTTATTGTCCTGTGTGTCTTTCCCTTCATGAATACCATGATTTATACATTCTTGTAATTTATTCATAGGAGACTGAACATATAGTTATCATACAATCTGTACCTAATTTTTTTTCACTTTTAATGAAGAGGGAACACTTATCTAAGCACTCTCTCAATCTGAAGTGGGGTGGGCATCACCATTGTAAAATCCTCAAATTGTGGAAGGAATAAACATAAGGGGGGAATGCAACCATGAACCAAAATGGACTTAGCATTATTGTAGTAATGAAAGCACTTGTAACATTGGTACAATGATATTGGTTGCCAGGGGTTCTGAGGGGAGGGGGAAGGAAGAAAAGATGGATCATATGGAATTTTGGGGGCATTGGAATTATTCTGCATGATATGCAAGCCATTATACATTTTGTCATAACCTAAAAAATTGTGTGGTGCCAAGTATAAACCATTATATAAACTGTAGACCATGCTTAATGGCAATGCTTTCATATGCTTCCATATGAGATCATTACAAATGTACCAACCTAATGGTATATGGGAATCCCCTATATTTTTGATGTAACTTTTCTGTAATCTACTTCTTTTTATTTTTTAATATAGACATTTATCCATTAAATGTAATGGATACATATAAATTTTTTTTTTGATCAAACCAATATATTTACTTCATAGTAACATATTCATACAGTATTTGTCCTTTTGTGTCTGGCTTGCTTCCCTCAGCATAATATCCTCCAGATTCATCCATGTTGTCATATGCTTTACAACTTCATTTCTTCTTACAGCTGCATAATATTCCATCGTGTGAATAGAAACAACTTCTTTTATATACTATGGCAGTCAACACATTTAAAACAGAGCTATATGACATAGCCATTAATAGATTTGGATTTTTAAGAGTGAGAAGTCCACTAAAAATTCACATGATCATTTCCTAAATGTTTCATTAAATTCCACTTGGGTAATTGAGTCTTTAAAAGTCCCACTCTATTGGACAGAAGATGAAATAGACTCAAATCTTTCATATAGGAGATAAGTCTCCACTCCAAGATTTAAAGACCAAGCAGGACCTGATTCAATGACCAGAGATGATGATCTGGAAATAGATGGACTGTGGGGGTTGCTTCATGTACTGGTCAGAAGCAGCATCTTTCTCCCTGTACAATCCTATGTCTCCTGGGCACTTCTCTTCATGTCTTGAAAAGGATTATGGGGCTGAGAATGTGCTGTGGAAGGGGTCAGCATAGAGGACAACGCTGATTTTTAAATTTCTAGGCTGTCTGGTTCTGCTTTCCCTCAGCAAATACATTCTTGGTGCAAGAGCTGTTGTTCATTGCCTTATTCATATTTCATTAGGATTTGAGGAAATTTACAAACATGATGCTTCATTGACTGGCATTTCCCATATCCTATACCCCACCTGATGGTCCAGCTTACTATGATGTAAACCTCTTACATATCCTGGAACTCGGCAGTGTTAGCATCCAGGATATTATCCCGTTGGTGACATTTGCAACATTATGTATTATGGAATTAACAAGGTTAATAATTAACATTTGGCTTGAAATACTGCCATTGAGTTTTGAATACTGTCCATTGTTTTCATGACAAGTATTAAGGAGAATATAAAAAGAAAATAATTTAGGACTGAATAATAGAGAAAAATTAAAGATGCTCTGTCAAGGAGATCCAAAAATGTGAAACCCAAAATGACAGAAATTCACTTTTTTTTAATCTACCACAGCAGCGGTAGGTGTCATTATTCAGTGAGTTTGTCTCTGAGGATGGTAACATCCAGTGAAGTCCCTTTTATTCACTTGTCCTACTTTTGTTTCTGTGAAGTCTTTGTTTCCTGGCCAAAGTGATTTTTGACTTTTAGGTCATTTTTCTTCATTTGTCTAGATTATGTGGATTCAGGGGAGTGGACAATGGGACACTGTGAAGCCTCAGCATGTGTGAATTTCTGGAGAAGCATTAAGACCTTACTGGCAACAACCACAATAGGAATTAGATTCATTTATCTTTCCCTGTGCTAACCATTGCTAAGGGAATATTTCTTCCAGAGACTTGGCTAGTTGGGCAACTGCAAAATGGAAGAGAAAAATAAGACAACATTCTGATTCCTGTAACAAATATAAGCAATACTTAGAGGGAACATTTCTGGGGAAAATAAACAGTAAAATAGATGGCAAGCAAAATTTGTAGAAGAATGTAACAAATACAGGAATCATGCCACACATAATGGGCAGACTTGGTAGTCACTGGCCGTTCTGACATCCATTCTCTTTGAGAGGTCCAAGATTCTCACTCTGAAATAAAATTTAAAAAATAACATGGATGTTGTCTACATATTTGTATAAGGCAATAGAAGCCTAAACTGTGGCTGAGTTTCTGATTGTTAGAGATGACCTGAGTCAGCATTTGGGTTGTGACTATGGATTGCAGGGCCCAGAATAAATTGGAGTTGACAGGAGACTCTTTTGGGAGCACATTCATGATAATGCTCTGAAACATCATAACTAAGCGTGGAGGTTTTCCTTATTCGCTAGATCATCTGTGCTTCTTTAAACCCAAGATGTGTTCAGGTCAATTTGGAGACTACTCATAATCTACAATGCCTCCAAAGAATGTGGACTTTCCTGTAAAGGATGGGGTTGCAGACACCAGAATAGCCTGTGCTGTCTTGGGGTGCACATTACCAATGGGAGATCCCAGTGACACAAGGTAGAATGTTGCCTTATGTGATATTCTGTGAGAAGAGTAGAGCTTGACATGTCTCACAAAGGCTCTGGGATCAGGGGCTGTGGCATGGATGCTCATTCCTCTTTTTGTGTAAAAGATCTACTGTATAGATATAAATTAAGTAATCATGATAGAGAACAGAAACTGGTCTTGTAAATTGACAGGATATTGAATGTGAAAATCCGCACATTTCTCTTTTATAATAACATTCATTGATATTATTTCAATGTCCTGCAGGTATATTAGAGAATTTGAAATACAAAAAAAAATCAGAAGAATAACATATGAATTTACACCCAAAATATTTGTGCAGAAAACACTTTTAGCCTGTAGTAATATATTTATTTCCATATTTCTAAATGCCTCTATAGTTAAATATTACATGTTCTTATATATATTGTTCTGAAAATCCCTCTTGTGATAATACATCTTGACATCATATCTTTAAATATTATTCCAGATGTACCATATTTTTTCTATCTTGTACTACTCCTGGGTCATTTCTGTCTCTCTCTTAGTATAATTATTATTTTATAAGTGAATATAAATCTGACATTTTAGCATAAGATCGGATGATTTCCTATGCTCCTTTGAAGTTTTATAGTTAAATTCATTGTATTTCCATGAAGGAAGGAAGGAAGAAGGAAGGAAGAAAGGAAGGGAGGGAGGGAGGGAAGAAGCTATTTGAAACAGAATAGCAAAGTTTTTTGTTTCACTTGTTGTTTATTTAAAGACTGTGGCTGGTGTTTGTGAGAAAAGGATGTTTTGCTGAATGTTGCTTGGTGTAAGACATTGGCCAAAAAATTACCATCACAAAAAGTGACTATATCTTTAGGTGTTATGAGATTCTGAAATTTGGAAACTCTAAATACAATTTCCCTAAGGATTGAGTAAATAAAGTTGGTGAGTGGCCTGTGCACTTCAATCAAAATTGAGCTGAATCTATTAAGAGATTCTGAGTATCTTCTTATAAGACTCAAAGTGATTTTAAAACAATTTCAGAGTTCCAAAATATTTTGGTCATATTAGGCAGATAGAATAACAGGCTTTCTCTCAAGCTGTCTACTCCAAATAACAATAATCATTTCTGCAATTTCTTTTGCATTTCTTTGGTTCAGAAGTTAAACTCGATGGGTTCTAATTTCTCTTCCATGAAAATGTTTATGGGCAAATTTGCATCTTCTAGAAGCAAACTGAAGCCTATAAATGATCCAGATTATTAACGTGCATTGTATTAGTTTTCTGTTACTGTGTAACAGATTACCACAAACTTGGGTGATTTAAGCAAAATTCATTTGTTAGTTCATATTTTTTTAAATCAAAAGTCAGTGTAGAATCTATGCAAAGACTTTTAAATTCTGAACCCTATAATTACACAAAGCTAAGCAGCTTGCACTGCCAGCAAAATATCTCCATATTGGAAAATGCCAAAGTCTATGAAACCCCTCCTGGGGGTCATATCAACCTTCATGATATGCAAGGCCAGTCCTCCCCCCATATTCAGCAGTCAAGCAATTCTCTTTCCCTTGTGGAGAAAGGACTAAACAAATAATTTTATATATGGAGAGAAACCAATGGAAAAAGAGCACATGTTCCTACTATACATTAAACAATTCCTAAGGAGAAAGGCAACTCTGGGCCATAAGACGTATCACAACATTAAGGAATAAGGCAATTCAGGTAAATATGGATTATTGTAACTGCTGGGATACCACAAGTTTGCTTCTATAAACCACCAGTGAATCAAATAAAAATATTGCCTTTAGAAAAAAAAATTAATGGTGGGTTGGCCCTGAGAATGTGCCTCCCATTCTTCCAAGAACTACAGGGACATAGAGAACCAAGTGCTATGAAATCTGTTGTTACTAGACTTTGTCTAGGTTTTTGATTTATGCTGCAGAAATGAATTTCTGAGCACATCAGGTTAGATAGGCCAGTAATTTATTAAGGTAGGGAAGGAAGAGAAATGGGAGAAAAGAACAGATCATGGGTCCCTGGTAGAGAGTAAGGGGATGAAGAGTGATAAATAGCACTGCTTAATAGACTACAATTCCACATTTTAGATTATAAATGCCCATGTTTTACGTGAGTGTTGTTCCATGCAGGGGGAACATGGTGAGAGCAGGGTGCAGAAGCCAAGAGGGATGAGATAGAGAGCTATTTGATTTTTGTGCTTGCTTTTTAAACCATTAGTTATTCCACTCTTTTGCTAATGGCATGGGAGGATCCCAGCTGTTTTCTGTTTTGATTGATTACCCCACATATCAATCCCCAGGGTGGGCCCAATGATAATGTCCCTGGAGAATATCCAGGGCTTCTCCTGGCTTCTAGGGGGAATATCATTCTGGGTGGAAGAAATAACACAAGGGTATTCTAGCAGAAATCTTGGGGGTATAAATATCCACATGAACTTCTTACCAGGTTCCAGATCCATCTATTGATTCCCTATTTTACTAGCTGGCTTCATGATCACCATTTTCTTTTTTTAACAAGAGTAGGCAATTCAATGCCTATTCTGAGCCAAGAACTGACCCATTCCTGAGAGACAGAGAAATTTTCTCATGGGAAGCATTGGCTTGAGAACCTCCCAGTGATCATGCTGGATCTGATTGGATAGTACAGGACGTTAGTAAAATTCCAAGCTAACATCCATCCCTTTCTCCTTAACTCACAGTTGGACTTGTATCATAGGTTCACAGCTCCCCCAGCTTCCCTGGAAGTGTTTTTTTTTCCTGCCTCCATACTTGACACTCAGCTTCATGTGCATATTATATTGTTTCCTTCAATTAGAGTGATTTCATTTGAATTCATAGAATCAGTGTTATTCAAAGCATCATAAATCTAAATAGATTTCCTTGGGAAATGGTTGAATGAAAAGAAAGATCCAGACCCTGACAGGAAACCAGCACTTAACCTTCCTTTGTATCTTCCCCTGGGGTTGGATCTTATGGTGCTTGGGCCTGAGTGTCCCCTGCACCCTGGCCCCCTCCCAGCATAGAGAAGTTTTAATCTGAGCTCACACTACTTTCTCATAACTGTCTCTCACACAGTAAACCATAGCTCTCTTCTCAGATTTCAGGCTCTTCATTTCCTGATACACCTGGTTCACGCAATTGTACTAGAACTGGTCAATGTGCACTTCATGGAATCTGCATATTGTGGGGTCTCACCATTATTTCTAATGAATGACATCTACTCCACTGCCTGCCTTTGAACCTGGTGGACCCAGTGCATTTGGCTGCTATTGAAGATATATCCAGAGAGGAACAGGAGAGTCTCAAAGATGCCCAGGCTATGGAACATCTCCTCCAGACTCCACCAGCTGCATCTTACACTGGACACCGGCAAACACAAATACATTCTGGTCAAGAAAAATGTTACATATATACACTTTCTCTCATTCAAATCCACTCACATGCTCAATATCTTATACCCATTATAAAGTGAACATTTAAAATGCCAATAATAGAAACCCATTTCAGTCAAAACTACATGGTAAGCCATCAATCACTAAATGGGAACATTTTGAAGCCCAAAGCTGGCGCTTCTCTCCTAAAGATACAGGGTCAAATTGAGCTGATTTTAATCAACAGACAGAAGAATCCTATTTGCACGCCCTTCTTTTGTAGCAGGTCCTGGGGTTGAATGTCTTGAGAAGGCCATGCCCAGAAAAGATATGAATGTCCTTGAGGGTTGCATAGCCAAGACATCTCTTTGAAAACATTACTTCTTATATGTGATTTTGATGAGATAAAACTTAACAATCATGATTTCACTTTTTCATACATATTCATTATAAACATATGATAAAGGTATAAATATTTTCTACATTTTGCAAATGTAAAATTATGAACAAAGTCCTAGAGTGGTCTGCAATATTTTTAAGAACTCATATCTGATAAGAGTGAATTCCAGTGTATGGGCCTGTACTCCTCACCTCTGGACCTTAATATGCCTACAAACCACTCCAGGACAGAGATGGACAAACTGAGTGAGTTTTGGAAAACCCCTTCATGTTTTGTGAAACTGGCATGATTCTGCTGCACTCTAGTGTTTATCTTAAGAATTTCAAGAGACACAGTTTCATACAGACATATTGTCAACAGTCCCTGACAATTAATATGTCATAATCTACCTCTCTATTGCTACTTCTGTACCAAAGTATTTTTCCTTATTTGTGAGATCTTTATTGAGGAACATCTGAAGTTGAATTCCATTTATTTCAATGTCTGCAATCTAATTCAGTAAACTGAACATATTTAATCTGAAATTTGGTAAATATTCACATATGTGTCTACCCTTGAAGCCATCCCACAATCAAAAGTGGACAAATTCACCACCCAAAAAGTTTTATCTCATTCCTTTGTAATCCCTCTTCCCACACTTTCCTTTCTCACACTTCCTCCCCAGGCAGCTTTTAGTATAAAAAGCTTGTTTTAGTATAACTTTAGTATAACTTTAGCTAATTTTCCTTTTCCAAAATTTATTTATATGGAATCATACAGTGTGTAATTTTATTTATATAGGTTCTTTCACTCAACCAGTTATTGATGATCGCATACATTCAGGGACATGAATGGTGAGTAGTATTCAAATGTATGCATATATCAACTTTGGTTATCATTAAGGTACTGATGGGTATTCGGATTTTCCATTTTCTGGGTATTAAAAGAACCCTGAAATTCAGCTTGGATATGCTTCGTGTTAAGAGAAGTCTCGTGTATTAGTCAGCCAACGGGTGAAGATGCAGAATACCAGAAATCTGTTGGCTTTTTAAAGGGTATTTATTTGGGGTAGAAGCTTACAGTTACAAGGACATAAAGAATAAGTTAGTTCCCTCACTAAAGTCTGTTGTCACTTGTTGGGAGAAGATGGCTGCCAAAACTCAGCCTTCCTCTGCCTCTTAATACTATATTTTCCCAGCTTCTGCCAATATCAGCTCTGGGCTGAGATGAGTTTGATCTCTCTCCCAGGGCTCATTTCTCTCCAGGCTCAACTATTCTCCTTTCTCCAAAAGGTTAGCTGTAGACTATGAGTTTCTCTAGGTCTTGCCTCTCTCCCTGGGGCTAGATTCTTTCATGCTCAGCTGTGCTGCTCTCTTCACAAACACAACTGTCAACTACCAAGTGAAAGTCTTGTCTCTCTTCCTGAGGCCTCTGCCATGTCTATGGAGCCATCTCTAATCCTGTGTGTTCTTCTCCTATGTGTTTACTTCCCAGCATTCCAGCATCCAAAACTCCCACATCAAAACTCCAACTAGAACAAACAGCAAGATGGTGATAGAGTAGGGTGCTCCTAGAATCAGCTCCTGCTACAGGGCAGTTAGTAATCACCCAGAGCTAACTAAAGGACTTGTTTGGGGCTCAAGGATATCAGAAGTGCATCCTGCAGCATCCTTGAAAGAGTGGAAGGAGGAGACTGCAGAGAAGATCCTTAGGAAGTGTACTACATGCCACGGAAGCTGGTGCCAATCCTCCATGGAGGCACAAGCCACCTTGGGAGCTGGAATTGGAAACTCCACTTCCCAAAAACAGGAGACAAAAAGATGGTTGGGCACTAACTTCAGCCACTGATTAGTAAATTTTGTGAGCTAAAGTATAATATTTGGAACAGCTAAAGTTTGAAACTGTACAAGTCAGAAAAAGGCTGGTAGTTGCCATCTTAACTCTGCACATGACACAAAGGGAATTGGGGCTCACTAAAAATCACAGTGCTTGTAGGGACTGAATTATTTCCATCCAGATCAGATTGCAGCTCTAGCCTAAGCCCCTGGCCAACCTCGGGCAGGGAGGAAGCTAGGGGAAGCTGCACCAGCCACTCCAGAAAATAACTGGCCATTCCACAGATGTCAATGATTAACCTACTTTGGTGGTACAAGCCACCCCAGGAGCTTTTCTGTGGCAGGAATTGGAAGCTCCATGTCCCAAAAGCAGGGGAAGTAGTGATGGTTGGCCACCAATGTCAGCTACTGATTAGTCAGTTTGACTGGCTAAAGTATAACCCTAAGAACAGCTGAACTTTTAACCTGTCCAAGACAGAAGGAGGCCAGTAGCTGCCATTTTGACTCCACCCCCAGTATTAGAGGAAGCAGTGCTGACTGAAAATCACAGTGATGGTAGAGACTGATTTCCTTCACCCAGATTGGCCTGCAGTCCTAGTCTAGGCTTCCACCCCACCTCTAGCAGGGAGGAAGCTGGTGGGCCCTGCAACAGCCTATTCAGGTAAATGCAGGTACATTTGGCTGGTACAAATTGAATAAATGGAAGTCTACCAGGGCAGCTGTGTTCATCTTGGACCTGTACTGCATAGAGTGCTGCTCATATCTGCAGTTCCATCCCCAGCCCAGCCAGGGGAGAAAGGGGTGTGAAGCTTCATCAGTCTCTTTGGGCAACTAAAGTCTGAGCCTGCATAATTTGGATTGTTCCACACAGCTCTGGCTCTCTCCCTACCCCTGGCAAATTAGAAAGTTGAGAGAAGCTTAATCAGTCCTTGGGGCACTAAGGATAGCTTGAGCCTCCACAGCTTATAGCATTAACTACATCCTTGGCTCTTACTACACAACCAGGAAGATAGAAAGAGCAGGAAGCTCTAAACTAAAGAGAAAAACTGCCAAGACACCAGAAAAAATTACAATCCACACCAAGAAAAAGAAAGATATGGCCCAGTTAAAAGAAAAAGATAAACCTCCAGATAACAGAAAGGAGTTGAGACAACTAATCATAGATGTTCAAACAAATCTCCTTAATAAATTCAATGAGATGGCTTAAGAAATTAAGGATATTAAGAAGACATTGGATGAGCACAAAGAAAAATTTGAAAGCATACATAGAAAAATAGCAGATCTTATGGGAATGAAAGGTGCAATAAATGAAATTAAAAATACAATGGAATAATAGCAGATTTGAAGAGGCAGAAGAAAGGATTGGTGAGCTTGAAGAAATGGCCTCTGAGAGTGAACATACAAAAGAACAAATGAAGAAAATATTGGAAAAACTTGAACAAGGTCTCAGGGAACTAAATGATAGCAAGGTACATGCAAATATATGTGGCATTGGTGTCCCAGAAGGAGAAGAGTAGGGAATTGCATAAGAAGGAATATTTGAAGAAATAATGATAGAAAATTTCCAACCCTATTGAAGGATATAGATATCCATGTCCAAGAAGCACAACGTAATCCCATCTGAAAAAACCTGAATAGACCAAATCCAAGACACATACTAATCAGAATACCAAATGCCAAAAAGAAAGAGATTCTGAGAACAGCAAAAGAAAAGCAATGCATAATATATAAGGGATACCCAATAAGATTAAGTGCCATGAAACCATGGAGGCAAGAAGACAGTGGTACATTTAAGATAGTGGAAGAGAAAAAATTCCAGCCAAGGATCTTATATCTGGCAAGATTGTCTTTAAAAAAATGAGGGTAAGTTTAGAATATTAACTGAAAAACAGAAACTGAGAGAGTTTGTAACCAAGAGACACACTTTACAGGAAATACTAAAGGGTGTGCTACTTCCTGAAAAGAAAATACAGGAGATAAAGGCCTGGAAGAGAGTCTAGAAATGAAGATTGTATCAATAAAAGTAATTAAAAGGTCAAAAGATTGGTGAAAATAAAATATGATAGATAAAACCCAAATATTAAGAATAAACTTAACCAAAGATGTAAATCACTTGTATTCAGAAAACTACAACTCATTGTTAAAATAAATTTTAAAAGTCCTAAATAATTGGAGGAATATTCCATGCTAACAGATTGGAAGACTAAATATCATTAAGATATCAATTCTTCTCAAATTGATATACAGATTCAATGCAATCTCAAAAAAATTCCACCAGCATTTAAAAAATAAATGGATAACATGATTATCAAATTTATTTGGAAGGGTAAGTGGTCCTGAATAGTCAGAAACATCTAAAAAGGAAAAGTGAGTTAGAGTACTCGCATTTCTGGACATTAAATCACATTATCAAGCTACAGTGGTAAAAAACAACATGGTACTGGCATAAAGACAGACACATAGACCAATAGATCCAAGTTGATGGTTCAGAAACAGACCTTCACGTCTATGGTCAAGTGATTTTTGACTAGCTTGTTAAACCCATGCAGCTTAGGCAGAACAGCCCATTCAACAAATTGTGTTGAGAAAACTGGATGTCCATAGCAAAAGAAGGAAAGAGGACCCCTATTTCACACATTATCCAAAATTAACTCAAAATGAATAAAAAACCTAAATATAAACGCAAGAACCATAAAGCTTCTAGAAGAAAATGTAGGAAAATATCTTCAAGACTTGGTGGTAGGTGGTGGATTCTTAAAGTAGATGAGGAGGACTGAGCTGGACTACTGATATTGTATGTAGAAGCTTTAATTAGCTTTATTGTAAAAGTGTGGAAATGTACAGAGTTGATGGTAACACATTATAGTGAGTATAAGCTGGTTTATAAATGGGGATGTGGCTGAAAATAGTAGTCTAGGGATGTAAATGCCCATTGATAGAAAGCTAGAGAATAATCTAGGGACTGAATAGCACAGTAAACCCGGAGGTGAATGACAATTGTGGTTGATGGTACAGATGCAAAAGTGTCCTTTGTGAACTAGAGCAGATGTCCATCACTATTGCAGGGTGATGGGAATGTGGAGAGACATAGGCAAAATACAACTGGAGTGACCTATGGATTGTGGCTAACAGTAATAATGTAATATTTTTGCATCTATGCCAAAGTTGTGCTGTGTTGATAATGGGGGAGTATGGAAAATTGTGCCAAATATATGCTATGTACCTGGTAATAATCTGATCATATTATCTCATAATCTGTAACAAATGTTCCACCATGGTGTGGTGTGTTGGTAGAAGGATGTTGTTCGAGAATTCTGCACATGTGTATGATTGTTTTGTAAGTTTACAACTTCTGTCATAGAAATGTATTTGAAAAATAATAATAGGGTTGGTTGGGGGAAAAATACACCAAATGTAAGATAAGGACTACAATTAGCAGTATGTGTTTGAAAATATTCTTTCAAAATTTGTAACAAATGTCTCACAACAATGCAATAGGGTTGGTTGATGGTTGATGTATGGGACCCTTGTATGATGTTATGAATGTTTGCTTTGTAGGTTCACAACTTTTACTATACACTTATTGTTTATGTATGTTCATGTATAAATGATATAAAAATAATAATAGTGTTGCTTGGGGAAAAATACTTTGGTTAGTAGTAATATTTTGAGGATTCTCTTTAATCATTAGTTAAAAATGTTTAACAATGCAAAGTATAACTGGTAGGGTGAGATATGTGGGCCCTGTATGATGATATGTATGTTTATTTTGTAAGGTCACAACTATTGCTATACACTTATTGTTTATGTATGTTCATGTATGAGTGATATACTTCAATAAAGTAACAATATAAACTCCAACTAACTCCTCTGGTATGCCATGTAGCTTTTGTTTGTTTGTTTGTTTGTTTGATTTTTTTCAGGGGAGAGCACGAATGCAGTCCCCCACTACCACAAATTATTCAGTCGAGTTTCGCACATTGGGGAAATCGCAGGGGTCAGCACATCAGGAATGCAATGGATAAGCCTTGCCCTGGGAAAACCACCTTCATTATCATGATATCTCCCCTGCCAAGTAAGTATGCCATGTAGTTTTATCTGTGAGTCCCCACCAACCACGGGGACAGAGACTCAATATCTTACTGGCCCAATCAAAGCCTTAATCATTATTTAATCAAGTAAAAGTGAAATCACTGAATCCAATACAATCTAATGTGGAAAGAGGCCAGTTTACAAACATAATCCAATATCTTTTTTGGAATTTGTAAATACCAAACTACTGCAGTATGTTTTTATTCTTAAAGCAACATCACCAACAAACCTGTTCAAGAAGGAAATAAAAAAATTTTTTTTCCAAAGACAAAAGATAATTGAAATCATACTTTGAACACAAACTTGGAAATCTGGAGAAAAACAACTGCAAGTGGAAATAAATAGGACCAGAACATTAGTTTACTTGGACATACACTGCCAGATGGTATTTAAGCTAGTACAGAGATTAATTTAGAAATACTGCATGAATTTCTTAAGGTCAGTTGTGAAAAAAGTGTTATAGTGTGATATTCTTAGTTACCACATATTTAAGAGAATTTTTAGCCTCCTGAAGCATTTTCCACAAGTATTGAGGAGAACAATGGCTCTTACAGATGATGGTGATCACTAGGGAAGAGGAATGGCCAAAACTCACCCAGAACCACATCTGCTAAATCCATCACAGAACAAAATACTTAGCTGCATTTGGACACTCATCAATCATAATCCATATCCTTTGGGCACTGTTAGAATTTCATAGAAAATTGGAGTAGAACAGTGGCCAACATAGAAATTCTGTCCTTAACTACTTCCCACTTTTCTGGGAAATAAAAATCATCATCTATAGGGAAGGACACTAAAAGAGGAAGCTGATAACCATTGAGTAAGACCATTGCATCTGGGGTGAAACACCTGGAAAATAATCACCCTCAATTCCTGGGTTGTGGGAGTGGGCAAAAATACTTTATAGGATTGTCTTTGGGGGAAGGAACAGGATCACTTGGAAGACCATACCCCAGACCCAGGTTCATTGTGCCTCCTTAAGAATAATGCTCAGTCGTGTGAGAGAATGACCCCCTTTATCTCACCACACTAACATCCTTCAAGTATAAGTAAAACTGGGTAAGTGGAATGGGACACATTATTTCTTGGAGGTGCACAAGTACAAACCTGAAGCCAAGAGGCAAAGAAACATACTATCTCAAGATTAATCTGAAATCTCTGGTGACCATAGGAGAAACAAACTTATATTCTAGTAGGTAGAAATAGCAATAATAAACAATAAATTTCAAATGCAAGGTGATTTAATTTATAAAAATCTCCATAACAGTTGTTTAACAGGGATTATGTACAATTATCTACATGAAGATAAAATACATAAAATTACTGTAGTAGATTGAATTGTCTATCTTGGTTTTTCCATGTGCTTGGCCATAGTTCATGTTCATATGCATATGGACCCATTGTAAGTAGGATCCTAGAAGATGTTTCAGGTGTTCCCATACTGAATGAAGGTGGGGCTTAATAAAACATGGGTTAAGTTCTTGTAGGCAAAGGAAATAGGACATGGAGGGAGAGAAATCCATGTAGAGTAGAAGAAGCTGGGAATTAAAGGACCATGAATGGAAAGGAGCAGATGCTTCCTTGTATATTTTGATATGATGGAAAGACAAGGACCCATGGATGACACACAACAACATCCAAATTCCACAGGTTTTAGGGAGAAAATATTGCCTTGCTGATGGCTTAATTTTGGACTTTTCCTAACCTCAAAAGCATGAGCCAATAAACTCCCATTGTTTAAGCCATCCCATTGTATGGTATTTGTGTTATTGGCTGGGAAACTAAGACAATACCTATATCTGTTATCCTGTCCAACATATCTCCATTCAACTCAAAATTAGGGGCATATAAAAGAGAAAAAGAAACAAAAAATCAAAAGAGTAACATAATTGAAAAAGATCTTCAACAGATTCCTCACATAGTTATGACTCAATTGCCAAAAGAGTGAACTAGAAAAGAGTAAATCTAAATTTCTCAAACTGAGGATAAAAGTCGTAACAGAT
Organism: Cabassous unicinctus; assembly: GCA_029593785.1. Lineage (NCBI taxonomy): Eukaryota > Metazoa > Chordata > Mammalia > Cingulata > Chlamyphoridae > Cabassous > Cabassous unicinctus. The sequence goes on along the minus strand of JAQZBX010025281.1, from coordinate 11,346 downwards.
GATTCAGTTCTGTGGGAAAATATCAGATACTATAATATAGGTGGGATTGAATCTCAAAAGGAGAAGAGATAATGGTTAAGAATAAATATTTGAAGAAATAATGATCAAGAAATTTCCAAACTTATTGGCAGACACCAAACCACAGATCCAAGAAACTGAACATGCCAAGTAGGATAAAACAAACCCACAAACATACTCACAAAAAACCATACATACATATGCACACATACCCCTAGATAATAACAGGGAAAATTTCATGAGATTAGGAGGAATAGCAGCTCCCTAGATATATCATATTAAAACTTTTGTAAAACTTTAGAAAGCCAGAGACAGAGTAAAAATCTTGAAGCAATATAAGGAGAGCAGTGGATCCATTGCAAACAGAAATATAAGAAAAGTGATTATAGCTTACTACTTGTCAATATCATGAGAAAGAGTCTCTCATACAGTAATCAAAGCCATGTCCTGGTGGTCAAAGAACACAGCTGCAGGGATAACTCATTCTTGGATGTGCCTCTGGAGATGGAGAGTTGGCATTAGAAGGAGAGTTATGGGTTTGTTGTCCCACCCTAAGTGAGGGAACCCCATCCACCCTGGTCCCGCCCCTTAAGGCTGCTGGATCCAGGACCAGAAAAAAACACTGATAAGCTATATACCAGATTTGTAATGAGTGAGAGACAGCGTCTGTGAGGGCTACACTGTCTTGGGTTTGACTACTATAGTCGCACATGGGACACGACACTAGGGTCAAGGTGAACAACAGTGAATCATAACCAGAAATTATAGGCCAAGGGTAATATACAGATATTTCATGTTCTTCTCAGCAATGATCATATTTTTCCCAAGGGCCTTTAGCCAGACTAAGAAAATAACTGACAAAGTTAAACCTGGTCCCAAGTATTCCTTAGATCACAGCAGGTAAATTTATATCTGTGTCACATAATGGCTTCAGGATTCTGCAGGGCAGTTAGAGGTTTAACTTCAGGAAGATAAGCTCCTCCAAAGCAGCTTCTTTCCCCACATCCTGCCTTGTTTGTCTTGCCAGGACACAAACTTGGAGAGTGAAGGAAGAAGCGGGAGCAGAAATAAATTAATGGAGCTGGAACTCTCCAGATGTGTATATGCCTTTGGGACACCATTTTATTGTTTAGCTCACATGTAAGGAGTTTATTAAGAAGTTGGCATTAAAGTAAAGCCACTGACCTCCAAAACCAAATTTGATATGAACAGGAAAATTTCATCAGATTAGGAGGAGGGCAGCTCCCTGAGCCTGTATAGAGGAGGCTCAGAGTTTTTATCCAAGCATTTCTCTTGTTGTACAGGTGGTGCTGCCTCCCCTGTCCTACTAGCGGCCCTGCCACACTGTCTTGTGGAGCTACTGCTCCCTCTCAGAGCTCAGGAATAGACCTCAGTGCACCTGTTTGAGGGGTGAGAACACAGAGCCCTTTTTTTCATTTTCTTCTGGGGAGCTTCCTCTTGGTACTTCCTTAATATTTCTTCTGCAGGACACGTGTGATTTGATCTATTCCAACAAAGATGTTCTTCTAAGGAAAACCAATAGAGGAGCACAGCACACATTTTAGTACCAGAACATAAGACAGAACTCAAAATACACACACACAAATACACACTCACACACACTGGTACACTTATTGGTACATGTTATAGGAATATAGGTACCACTCTGAGGGAGTGCCCACTTGCCAAAACTAGAAAAATTTGAGAATCAAAATAAATAATGAAGGAGGGAATCCAAAATGGTAGCAGAGTAGGGAGCTCTAAGACTCAGCTCATCTTACAGTGCAGGTTTTAGTCTGTAAGAAAATGACTAAGCCAGATGTTTGGGGTTCTGGAGACCAGAAGAACACTGTACACTATCCAGGGAAATGTGGAAAGAAGAGACTGAAAATATGTAGTGAAGATTTGTGAGTAGATCCCACTAAATTGGGGAGAGTGGTGCCCATTCCCGACTGATACCGTGGTCTGTCTCAGAAGCCAATTACAGACTGGAAATAGCTGCTCCAAAAACAGGGAAGGGGACACACCCTGGCACTGACCAAGCCTACTGATTAGAGAATTCAGATAGCTGGATTCCAATACTGAGCAGTGATCGAGTTTCAATTAAAGGCCATGACAACTGACAGAAAGCAGATCACTTTGGAATGTAGGAGACACCCTGGAATGTAGGACACAAGCCCTCGAGTCTCAGACTCTGAGATGAGATCTGATAAGAGCCTAGTCTGAAGATAATGAGATAGGATCTAATAGTAGCTGGGTGGGGAAACATCCTGCACTTCTTTTGAGTATCTTTTATGTTAGATAAGTTTTACAATGTCTGCTACATGCAGGAATGTAAACCCTTCAAGACTTGCTGATTTTAGTAAAATGTAAACTGTCGTGTATCTCTTGCCTTTGCATATGTGCATATGTATTTTGATTGGTCTAAAACCAAATAAAAGCCATGATCTATGGTGTGGTTGGGCTCTTCGTCTCCATTCATATGGAGAGACACCAGTTTTTTCTTGTCTTTGTTTCTTTCTTTCTCATCTGAGGCACTGTTTTCACGGACCCAGTTCCTGAATGGCAACATATGGCGCCCAACGCGGGGCTCTGAAAATGAAACTTTTCTTTCAGTCAGTGCACAGACCTAGGAGACCTGAGAGTGGTTTTAAAGAAAAAGAAAACAGAAAAGGTAAGCTTCATCCTTGGAATCATCAGGGTAATGGGTAATCAGAAGTCGAAATTTGAAAAGTTCTCTAGAGTGCTAAAAACTTTATTAAAATGCACCGGTGAAACTATTAAATCCTCGGCTTTTGAGGAAATTTTTCTCTTGTACAGAATCATTGTTATTGGTTTCAGCCACAAGGGGGGGATATTTTAAACCTGAAACAATGGAAGTTAGTGAAGAAAGCTTTAAAAAGGGCTTATCAAAAGGGAGAACTAATTTCCATTCATGTATGGTCTTTGTGTAGTCTTATTTCTGTTGCTCTTGAACCATTACAATCAGATGAAAATGAAGACATTAAAGAGGATACTGCTATTGCAGGACCAATAGCCGATCAAGCTAATGGTGATTTTAATGAAAATATATATGAAAAAGTTAATGAACAGGCAAAAACAGATAAACTGCTGTCTAATAAAAAGAAGGAAAGGAAAAAGGAAGTTTATAGAAATTTTCCAGTGAACACTATGACGTACGCTCCAAAAGATGGTTTATTGTCTTTTGAACCAGCGTCTATGCCTCCTAAGGTATCTACTGATCCATTTTTTACAACATTTGATGACCACCCCAAAAAGTTTCTGTTTTTGTGCCCACACCGTCCTCTTCAATTATGAAAAGTATAGCACAGGGAAGTAGAGAAGGAGATTCAGAGGCTATGCAACTTTTTTTCTGCTTTTCCAGTAACAGTAACTCAAATTCCAGTAGATGCTGACATTCCCCAAGGGGGTGTACAGTATGAGCATGCTCCTATTCCTTTTAAAACTCTCAAAGAATTAAAACAAGCATGCACTCAATATGGTGTTAATTCTCCTTATACTAAATGTTTGGTGAAAGGACTGGCACAAGCAGATAGTTTAATACCCTTGGACAGGGATTTGTTTGCTCAAGCTAGTCTTAATCCAGCTGAATTTTTACAATTTAAAACTTGGTTGGCTGATGAAGCTAATATTGTAGCACGACAAAATCAACAGCAAAATCCATCAGTGCCTATTACCGCTGAACAAATATTAGGAATAGGTCAATGGGCTGTGGTTCCTTGCCAAGCTCAATATGATGGTATTGCCATTGTACAAGTTTGATTGTGCTGCCTAGCTGCCTGGTGATGAATCTCCACCCCTGGACATGCTGTACAATTATATTCAAAAACTGTTCAAGGAAATACTGAATCCTATGTTGAATTTGTAGCGAGGCTGGCAGATGTAGCCAACAAGACCATAACTCAACCAACCTGACTTAAAGAAATGCTAATTTTGATGTTGTCTTTTGATAATGCTAACAGTGAGTGTAAAAAGGCTTTATGTCTGATAAGCAAATGGAGGTACTTTACAGGATTATATAAGGGCATGCCAAGATATTGGGTCTAATACATATAACATGACCCTTCTTGCAGCCGCTATAAAGGGACATATTCCTATGATTAATAATTTAAATTGCTTTAAATGTGAGAAACCAGGTCATATGAAAAAGGATTACCATGCCAAAACTGGTGTGAGACCTCCATCTAGTGGCAATAATAGATCAATATGAACTCGTGTGTGTCCATTATGCCGAAAGGGGTTACATTGGGCCAAGGAATGCCATTCTAGATATCATAAAAATGGCAGTATCATTAATAAGTCAGGAAACTTCCAAGCAGGCCTTGCTGAAGGCCCTCAGACAAACAATATGAGCACATTTCCCAACCTAGCTCAAATTGACACAGTAAGGAACAGAGCAGCTCACTCCAGCATGTAACATAACTTAAGGCAGTTACCAAAGGCAGTGCAGCTGTCAATCTCCCCTCAGCTGAATATAAGATTTTACTCCTTCACTGGGTATACAAAAAATAAGGACAGGAATTAAAGGGCCTATCCCAGAAAACAATGTAGGTTTCATTATTGGCCGTAGCAGTCTTAAGACCCAGAGTGTTTTAGTAGTGCAAACCGGGATCATTGACTCTGATTTTGATGGAGAAATTTGTTTATTAGTACAAACTTTAGCTCCCTATCAAATTGAATTAGGTGATTGCATAGCTCAACTTCTTTTGTTACCATATTGTAAACCTCCTATAAAACGTTCAGACAAATTTGGTTCCACTGGGAGTAAAGTTTATTGGCAAACAGCAAATGGAGATGAAAGGCCTGAAATTACCATAAAAGTAAATGGAAAGATATTTTTAGGATTACTGGATACTGGGGCTGATGTCTCTATCATTGCCAAATGATATTGGCCACAAGCTTGGACTTTGCAAAAGGTACCTACAGTTTTCACTGGCATTGGTACATTGACAGATGTTTATCAGAGTACTCAGATATTTAAGGTAGAAGGTCTGGAAGGACAAGAGGCTGCTCTGCAACCTTATGTTGTGGATGTAGGACTTAATTTATGGGGAAGAGACTTATTATAGCAATGGGGAGCTTATTTGAATATTCCTCACATTTCTGATACAGCTAAACATCTTATCACTCATATGCAATATGCTCCCCCTTCGGGACCTGAAACACAACTTACTGGAGCCTAACTTGGCCTAAGATATTCAAATTTAGAGTAGGGGCTACTGTTACAAAGGAATTCGCATTACCTTTAAAATGGCTAACAAACAAACCTATCTGGTAGAACAGTGGCCCCTTCCAAAAGAAAAACTGGAAGCCCTGAAAAAAGTAGTGCAGGAGCAATTAATGGCAGGGCATATTGAGCCCTCTACTAGTTGGTGGAATTCTCCAGTTTTTGTAATTAAAAAGAAAACTAGCAAATGGCACAAGTTAACTGATTTGCATGAAATTAACAAAGTTATTCAACCTATGGGATCTTAACAGCCTGGTTTGCCATCCCCAACTATGATCCCACAAAATTGGCATATTATTATTATTGACTTAAAAGATTGCTTCTTTACTATTACTCTTTGGAGAATGATAGAGAAAAATTTGCATTTCCTTTTCCGTCTATTATTCAGTCAGCTCCTAGTGAACGATATCAGTGGAAAGTTTTACCTCAGGGAATGATGAACAGTCCTACATTATGTCAATCCTTTGTTCACATTCCATTACAAATTTTATGAAAACAATTTCCTAAGGCTGTGATTATTCATTATATGGATGATATTATTTTTGCCACTGAGCAATCTTCTGAGGTGAAACAACTATTTCAGCTGACTAAAGAAATTCTTCGTCAACATGGATTGCAAATAGCAGAAGAAAAAATTCAAAAACAAGTTCCTTTTCAATATTTAGGTCATACTATTAATAAAAAATATTATAACTCCACAAAAAGTCCAGTTTCAAACTGATAATTTACATATTTTAAATGATTTTCAGAAATTACTGGGAGATATTAATTGGGTACAGCCTACTTTAGGAATTCCAACTTATGCTTTAACTAATCTTTTCAATACTCTAACAGGAGACCCTCACTTAAATAGTCCTCACATATTAAGCCCAGAAGCAAAAGAGGAGTTAAAATGGCTGGAAAAAAAAAGAGTACAAAATAGCCAGCTAACAAGGATAAATATAAATCTTCCAATTTCTCTTTTAATATTTCAATCTTGCCATTCCCCTACTGGGATACTTTGGCAAGAAGAGGGCATAATAGAATGGATATTCTTACCAAACAAAGATACAAAAAAACTTCATACTTATCCTGAAAAAATTTCAACAATAATATCAAAAGGCCGTATTCGCCTGAGACAGCTTATGGCTAGAGATCCTGATAAAACCATACTAGACCTTACAAAGCAGGAGCTTTCTCAGCTCTGGCAGTTCAGTAGCTCTTGGCAAGTGGCCTTAGCAGATTTTATTGGAACAATTGACAATCACTTCCCAAATTCAAAATATATATAATTTTTAAAACGTACTTCATGGATTCTTCCTAAGATTCTCAAACAACATCCACTCTCTGCTGCACTAACTTACTACACTGATGGCAGCAGTAATGGAAATGCAGGCTATTTAGGCCAAACTCCAAAATCTTGGAAAACACCTTATTCATCTGCTCAAAAGGTAGAACTAATGGCTGTTATTCAATTGCTAACTCATGTTTCTGAACATTTAAATATTGTGTCTGATTCTGCTTATGTTTGTCACATTGTTTGTCATATAGAAACACCTCAGATAACTCCAGCTTCTGAATTAGAAGTCCTTTTCCTACAATTACAAAAAACTGTTCGTGAAAGATCTAATCCAATTTACATTATTCATATTCGTTCCCATTCTCAACTTCCCGGCCCTATGGCTTCACAAATTGATTTGGTAAATTAACTTATTGCTCATACAGTATCTGCTGCTGATTATCATAAACTTACACATACTAATGCTTCTGGTTTACATCATAAATATCCCCACTTAACAGTAAAAGAAAGTAAGAGGATTGCTAGACAATGTCCTACTTGTGAGCCCATAAATGCCCCCACTTTCTCTCCAGGAACTAATCCCCATGGAGAACATCCTAATGAAATTTGGCAAATGGATGTTACACATGTGCCCTCTTTTGGCTGCCTTCAGTATGTGCATGTGACAGTGTACCCATTTTCTAATTTTATTTGGGCATCTGCTCAAGCTGGTGAAAAGGCCTCACATGTACGTTCTCATTTATTACATTGTTTTTCAATAATGGGCCTGCCAGCACAGCTAAAAACTGATAATGGGCCTGCCTATCTTAGTCAATCTTTCAAAAAATTTTGCAGTGACTGGAACATTAAACATGTTACAGGAATTCCATATAACCCCCAAGTACAAGCAATAGTAGAAAAAAGCAATCACTTATTAAAATTAATGTTGCAAAAACATAAAGGGGGAGATGGAGGAGAATCTGTGAAAGACAAACTATCTAAAGCATTGCTTACCTTAAATTTTCTTAATAGACAACAAATTTCTAGTACCACAGCAGCAGAAAGACATTGGGAGGTTAATAAAATGAATGAAAATGAAAAATGTGGACAACCAATATATTGGGAAAATGAAACAACCAATAAATGTGAAAAAGGAGCAGTAAAAATTTTGGGCCAAGATTTTGCTCTTATCATTACAGAATCAGGAGAAGAGCAGTGGATCCCCTCCAGAAGAATCAAGCCTAGAGTTGAAGATGCTGCCAATACTTAAAACTATGGACATGGTGGTAGATACCACATCATAATTACACTTATTGGGCATACATAACCAACCCACCTCTTCTAGAGCTGTTAACTTGGAATGATGAGTCTTACCCAATTAATCTTAATCAATCTCACCATTTTCCAGGACCTATAGATATATGACAACCCTTAAAGCCAGAAGAAGAAGGGAAATTTATAGAAAATTTAATTTTGCCATTTATAAACCGGCTTTTTGTATTGGATATGGCTCTGCATGCATGCAACCTAAAAATCGCAGTGTAGTTTTAACAAGGAAAAGTCAAACTCAAATTTATGTTCTCGTTTTCCCTTCTTTACCATATAAACCAGAAAATACGGTAAATATTACATGTCCCTCTCACAACAAACTACTTAATGACAAATGGCATATGTGTCATGGGCTTACAGAGGTTGTGTTGTTTAATGATTCCTATGGAATTGTAAAGGATTGGGCCCTTATAGAGATACCAAAACCTATTAAAAACACAACCATATCTGGTTCATTAATAATTCAACCATAATTACTAATGACAGAAATCCTTATTTCTGGAAGTTTGGTAATACAACATTTACTAACAGCTCGATAATTTGGAAAAATCATTGAAGATATATTCCACAACCATGGGGCACTAAACTTAACAAATCTCAAAAGTTATTTGTGGAAATTATTTTTGGGAACACATCCAATTTTTGAATGGCAAGGCAGTAAAACTAATACTACTATTTTAAAAAGAAAATCAACTCAATTTCTTACAGTATGTGTATGAGTTCCTATAGTTTTTATCATTGGAAAAGTAACTTTTGGTGAAAGGAACATTAGTTGCTCCAATTGTTTTTTATTTACATGTCTTAAGAATTCATATTTTCAGGAAAATCAAACTCTTTTTATAGCAAGAAGAAAAGGACTATGGTTACAGTTCGGATCAAGAGACATTGGCAGCAGTCTCCAGAATCCCAGTTGCTGTGGCATTTCCTCAACCATTATTTAAAAAGAACTAAAAGACTGGTTGGACTTTTAACAGGAATTTTGGGACTGATTGGCATCATAACTGCTACAGCCATCAGTGGCACAGCCCTGCATCAATGAGTCCAGACTCAACAATATGTTAAGGACTGGCATAAAAATGCAAGTGAGATGTAGCATAGGCAGTCTCACATTGATATGGAACTAAATAATCATATGAATGATCTTGAAACAACTGTTATATATCTGGGTAATCAAATTTATTATTTAAACTTGTTAAGAGCTCTTAAATGTGATTGGAATGAAAGTTCTTTTTGTATTACTTCTTTGGCTTATAATAATAGTGAACATGATTGGGAAGAAGTGAAAAATCATTTGATTGGAAAGAAGACATTGAGCATGTCTCAAAATGAGTTGAAAGAAACCTCTGGTGCAGAATTTTGGAATGAATTTTCTGAAAATTTAAATACTATCAATCCATTTCACTGGACGAAAAAAAAACAGTTCAAATATCATTTTGGGTTGGATTAGGAATTATCGTTATTTGTGTTTTAATTGTTTGTATTGTCAAGGGTGGAGTTATGACATATATTCATAGAAAAAATGTAGAATCAGATCATTTATGTTAAGAAACTTGGCCATGAAAAACTAATTTTGCATTATTTAATAGAAAGTAGTATACTAATAACCCCTTGATCTTAATACTAATTATCTGCACAAAAATATATTCACTTTAGGAACCTGAAGAAGTATAAATATTAAAGAAATTGCCTTACATGTAAGAGCTGAAAGGCTTGACCAGTGGCCAATGATGGGTAGGATTCTCAGATGAGGACAACCTAAGACAGGCACAGTCACAAGAGCCTATGGAAGAAGACAGGTGTGACAGGAGGTCAGCTTGTATCAGCTTTTATAATGGTTCCTATGATCATCACTCAAAAAATTTAATTAATGAAAAAGGGGGAAATGATGGAGTTTCAATTAAAGGCCATGACAACTGACAGAAAGCAGATCACTTTGGAATGTAGGAGATGCCCTGGAATGTAGGAGACAAGGCCTCCGGTCTCATACACTGAGATAAGATCTAATAAGAGCCTAGTGTCAAGATACTGAGATATGATCTAATAGTAGCTGGGTGGGGAAACATCCTGCACTTCTATTGAGTATCTTGTATGTTAGATAATATTTACAATGTTGGCTACATGCAGGAATGTAAACCCTTCAAGACTTGCTGATTTTAGTGAAATGTAAACTGTCACATATCTATTGCCTTTGCATATGTGCATATGTATTTTGACTGGTCTAAAACCAAATAAAAGCCACACTCTATGGTGTGGCTGGGCTCTTCTTCTCCATGCAGATGGAGAGTCCCCTGATCCCAGTTTTTTCTTCTCTTTGTTTATTTATTTCTCATCCGTGACACCATTTTCATGGACCCAGTTCCTGAATGGCAACAGAGCAAAGCAAAAGTTGAAACCCAACCAAGTCAGAAATAACCTGGCAGCCTTTCTTTTAACTCTGCTCATGGAAGGAATGGAAGTGGGGTTGATTGAAAAACACACTGAATTCCTGGGATGGTGGGGATCATTTTCAGCTACCCAGGTGAGATAATCATGAGCAGACACTGCTCATTCCCCCACCACTTCCAGCAGGAAGACAGTGTGGTTTATTGAGAGATTAAGTGACCTTCTGGGATGACAGTGACCAGATAATCCATGCAAAATTTGGACAAACACTGGTGCTGGAATATTACTATGAAGATGCATGTGACAACATGGGAGAATCTTGAAGACCTTATGTTGAAGGAAGTAAGCCTATCACTGTAGGACAGTGATAGAACTGGTGCAGGGTGTCAGTAGTGGTGGGATGTAGGAGGAAATGTGTACCTGGTTCATGCTTCCATGGAATATGAATGTGTTCATCTTGTCATAGGGTCTTATCTCAGTGGGTGGAGATGCACATGATAAACAACAAAATAGTAAATTCCCATCCTGGAGAGTCCTGCTACATTTTTAAATAGTCCTGCTACATTTTTAAATAGAGTGGCAAGTATCTCTAGGCAGTACCTAGTAAAAGAAAACAGACTAACATGTCAAGCCCTCAATATTAAGACATGTAACTATGAAACATATTCTGGTAAAATTAAAACTTTGCCTAATAATTATGATCACTTGAGAGTAACCTTCTGAAGGCCACATGTTATTTAAATGTGTCTTCTCTCTAAGACAAACTCAAAAAGTAAACACACTACCTTCTCCCCTGGCTTGGGACATGATTCCTGGTGATGAGCCACCCTGTCACTGAGGGATTAATACTGAGGGCCAATCAATGATGCATTTGGAAAAAGACCTTGACAAAAGGGAGAAGCATCATATACAAAATAATTCTTACAGGTAAGAGATTTCAAAATGAGTTGTGAGATCATTCCAGAGGTTACACATATGCATGTCTCAGGCAGACCTCATTATCTGTCACTGTGAATTAAGCCTCAAATAGAGGTGCTCCTGAGGGCTCTACAGCAATGCAGACACTAGAGGTAAGGCACACACATCCTTGAAGGGAGCACCCTGTTGGTGG